>JAQIWJ010000662.1:0-17659 GCA_034695185.1 Discolaimus major
CGGCCTGGTCTTCTCTTGCCACTGACCATTCCCAGCATCACATCTTTCTCCAACCTACTCCATCGCATTACGTGACCGAACTACGTCAGTCTGAGTCTGGTCATTTTGATTCGTGGCTAATTTCGTCTCCTCTGGAAAAAGAAAGGTATTTCTCTGAATCTGGAATATTGCCCTAGAGAAATACTAATTCACCTTGCATTCTATTCGTAATATCGAATCAGCCGAATTATTATCACGACGTTCTCGATTAAATATCGTCGATTTTATAAATCACGTTTCCATGAATCTTTCCCCATGGCTATGACAGTAACCCGTGATTTCGTCTCCACCTGTTATATCTCCTACCTCCATTTCAAAATATCCCGCCTTCGAGATTCTTATATCAAAACGGCCGCGTTAATGTGATTTCTGGAATTTCATGCCAGGAAAAAATGGGAATTAATTTCTGTATATTTTTCTCATTATCCAAAATTCTGGAAATCGTCACAGCGTGTTTATAATTTCCCTGGTGTTTATATTTTCGTGCATTTTTATATTCCGTATGTCTAATCACCGTCGAAGTCGTTCTTTGGACAATGGCGGTGGTGGAAATTTTCATTTTTGTGAGAAATATCCGAGCGGTGATTGGAAAACGAGGAAATTATTCACGCCTGCCATCATCAACGATGCCAATATTACGACTGCGCCGCAATTGACCAATAATAATCATGATTTACGAATTTCTCCCCCTTCATCATTGACGAGTAGTCCCAGTGAAATGTCATTATTGACATTACCCGGCGTTGGCGGTGGTGGAAATGCAAGGAATAATAGCGGATTGGTGGGATGCGAAATGTGCGCTAATTACGAGCATAAATTACAACAATTACAAGTAAGACTCTTCTACATTTTTTAAAATCAGGGCCATGCGAGTATATAGATTTGCAAAAATGTTGGCCTGGCCATTTTCACAAAACAGATAATGTATGATGCGCATGCGAAACGGCCATATTGCAATGGCCTCGTATATTTCAGGAATCGGAAAGGCGACTTCGACAACAAGCAAACGCGTCGAATAATTTGGCTGAACGTTACAAATCGGAATTATCGACGGAACGATTGATGTGTAGCGAATTGGAATCGCGTATGGAAGCGTTGAGTCGATCCGTATCCGAAGAAGCTAGCCGAGTTACGTCCGCATTGGAGAAAGCCGATCAACGTCAACTTGAATCGGAAGAAACGTCCAACAAACGTCGGATGGAATTGGAAAAACGGTTACAAGAATTCTTCACCGATCGACGTCGATTGGAAGAACAAATCGAACGATTGAGAAATCAATACGATAAATTATTGGGACGCCATCGTACGAGAGCCGATCAAATGCAACGGGAACCGATCGATTTGCCGCAAACGGTGGAAGAATTGCAATTGATGTGCTTACAATTGCGGGAAGAATTGATCGAGGAACGAGCTGCCAGGGAACATTTGGAGGAATCGTTGAAATCAGAAGTACTATTCCTAAGAGATCAGGTGCGTATTGTGCTCAATTATTCCGTACCTATTGTCCTTTGTCTGTGGCCATTGTGACTGAGCTGCAGTCTGCGTATTCTGATAGCCGCCTTATTTCTTCAGATGGCATCCGAGCAGAACGCCAAGGATCAATTGGAGCAGTCGTTATCGGAAGAGATCAATGCGCTTCGCACTGAATTGGCCATGGCTCGTAGTCGAGTGATCGAACAAGACGAACTGAATCGACGTCTTCAGGAGAAACATTCTCAATTAGAAGCTCATCGTACGACCATCGACGATTTGGAGAAGACCAATGATATACTGCGTCAAGAGAAGCAAAGCGCTGAAGCGGCGGCCAGGGAATATCGGCAGAAGGCGAATTTATTGCAACAAGAATTGGATACTTGCGAGCAAGTACAAAAGGATTTCGTACGTCTTTCCCAATCGCTCCAGATCGAATTGGAGAAAATTCGACAAGCGGATAATGAGGTAAGGTTGATTTGCCCGTGGCTAAATTCTCTGGCTGAAATTGGCTGGTTTGTTTTTTCTAGGTTCGATGGCAAGACGAGGAGGATGTATTCGTGTGCAACGGGTGTAAGCAACCATTCACGCGTCAACGACGTAAAGTTCATTGTCGGCATTGCGGTCGAGTATTTTGCGAAACGTGCTTATCGAAAACAGTACCAACCGGGCCTCAACACAAGCCGGCGGTTGTCTGTGATGTATGTCATACTTTATTAGTTCGGGATACGGCTCCGTATTTCTCCTCCCATGTGCCAACGAATGCTGCTTCATGAGACGAGAGCAGTCATTTTCATAGGATGCAGCTTCTTTTTTTATTCATTACGGTCCGGTTTCCCCATATTTTTGCACGCCCATCTTGGTTGTCCGTGTTCTTTTTTTCTGAGGGGATTGTACTATAATGTAACTGATTTGTAATATGGTTTGTAACATT
Source organism: Discolaimus major (assembly GCA_034695185.1). NCBI lineage: Eukaryota > Metazoa > Nematoda > Enoplea > Dorylaimida > Qudsianematidae > Discolaimus > Discolaimus major. The sequence goes on from JAQIWJ010000662.1 coordinate 2,444, forward strand.
GGGTATGATGATTAAATTATTGAATTTTGAACTTTTGGTCCTGATTACGGTGGCTGTTTGATCAGCTGAAATTATCTGGTTATGAAATTTTTGGAATGTACTGTGATGGTGACTGATTTTAGGGTTTTGGGAAGTATGGCGAGCAATTCGGAAGTGGATTTTCCCATTCATCGAGCGGTGTGGAACGATATTCCTCAATTATTGGACGAGATGTTGCAGAAGATGCCAGCTGATTCTAGCAAGGTAAGAATGAATCTCCTGGGCCGGTATTCTCAACTGACTGGATCGGCTCGGATCCGGTTTAGAATCGATTTGGAGCTTGATCTTAGGATCGTATCAAGCGGATCCAAATCGGATCTGATCCTGAAAGTTGAGAATACCGGCCCTGGTCTTCGATGGCCAGTGATCTCTTTCAGAGCGTGCTGGAATGCATGGATCCACGTGGACGAACGCCATTGATGCTGGCCGTGGCATTGGATCGTGTTCGGTGCACGGAGATTTTATTGAAAGCCGGTGCTGATGCTACGTGCGATACTGGTCACGGTTGGTCGGGTAAGCACATTTTTAGTCCTTATCACTGATTCCGACAATGGCAATTTCAGTTGTGGACGAAGCCGTATCGAACGGGAATCCGGAATTGCTCCAATTGGTCATGCGATTTCGTGATTACCAACGCAGCGCCAAACGACGTCGAGCCACTGCGGCGCTATTGGAGAAATTATTGGCTAACGAAGGGGATTTTTATGTGGAAATGCGATGGGAATTCAGCAGTTGGGGTAAGCGTGCTTTTTGCGTGTTGGATATGGGTCTGAGCGAAGTTTATTTCAGTCCCATTCTTGGCCAAGATGTGTCCACGCGATACGTATCGAGTGTACAAGAAAGGATCGGCGGTCAGAATCGATACGAGCTTGTTGGGATTCGAGGATAATGAATGGAAACACGGTCATCGAACGTTCATATTCAGGGTTGCTGGTGAGTGATCTGGTTTATTCTCTCATTCAGCATTGCAATTGATGTCCACTTTCTTTTCAGGCGATGGCGAGAATGCGGAGATCGTCGTGATCGACCACGATGATCGTTCCTATTCCATCGAGAGTATGCCATTGAACGACGCGACGGCGGCTGGTGAACGACCCGAAATGTACGTCATACCCGGGGATATTATATCAACCAAATTGTCCAATTCAATCAACACAACTTATGTGGATATCGAGAATATCGCTTTTGAAAGGTAAGAGGAAGCTAGTTGAGCATAAATTCGGATCATACTCAAGTGGGATTTGCTTTTTCAGGAAGTATTCTGGATTTTGGGGATTGCAAAGCGAAAAAACGGAAACGATTGGTGGTTATTTGTGTAAGGTAAGGGATAACATTGCTTTTCGTTGAAAATATCTGGACCATAATGGTCGTCTGTGTTTTCAGGTCTATACGGCGTCCAATGTTCAAATAGTCACCAAAACTCGAACGGAGCATTTATCGGAAGAAGATAAGAACGATGCTCAACGACGTCAGCAACGACGCGGATCAGCCAGCGGAGCGCTAGGAACAATTCTCAATTGGCTTCAAGGTGCCGCAAGCGAGGTAATTGCAAATATGCTTGATCCATTGTCGAATCTGACTGACGCTTCTTCTTGCAGGTTCGCATTGGAGGCGGCGACGTGACTTACGAGGAGTATTTCAATTCGTTCATTGATTTGAAAGGACGGGATATTGGAAAGGCCAAAGAAGTTTCAATTCGTAGTCGAAAATTCACGGCTCATTTATGGTTAGCCGATGATTATCCATTATCGTTGCCCGATCAGGTAAATGAGTAGAGCTTTTTGAGATTGCCGAATGCGAAGATAGCTCTGTTTTCAGGTGGCACCGATTATCGATCTAATGGCGGCTGGAAATTCCCATTTCGCTCGGTTAAAGCATTTTATCACCTTACAATTGCCATCCGGATTCCCAGTGAAAATTGGTAAGTCTAGTGGTTTAGCAGTTCTTGGATTTCGATTTGGTGATCTTTTCTTTCAGAAATTCCATTATTTCACTTGATGACGGCTACGGTGACCTTCGATAATGTCTATGGGAAATTAACGCCAGTGGAATCGGTCACTTTTCATCCAGCGACCGGTGCCAACAGTAATGGTCGATGCGAAGTGGAGGCTAGTCTTTTCGACATTCCAACCGGTTATGTACACAGAGGTATGTTCATTTTGTTTTTCATCAATTCAAACTTTGCTAATTGGCAAGGGTTTTTCAGATTTCGACACCATCGCTGCCACCGGTTGGGCGGAGAGCGATGACGACGCGTTGTTCCAATTCGCCATTCAACAAAGTCTACAACAATCTGGTCAACGAGGCATTGCTGGCATGGCCGATGGTTCAGGCGTCCATACGGCTGCGTTCATGAATCGATTCACAACGGAGGATTTGGATTTGCAACGGTAAGAAGCTTTGTTCGGAATGCAGTGCTGCTTTGCATTGATGATGCAGCTGATCGTGAAATCGCCCACATTTTTCAGGGCTATCGACGCCAGTTTACACGAATACGGTTCGAGTGGTGCAGCAGTCGTCGTAGTGGCCGAGAATATTGAACCGAATATCGTAGCGGATCAAATCGTACCAACGACTGCGGCGATTGGCGACGATCTGGCCGTGGCGTTGGCCATTTCGTTGGACGAAGAGGAACGCAGACGACGTCTACTCAACGCCGAAGAGGAAGATCTGGCCAAAGCATTGGAATTATCCATGAAAGAGATGTAAATATTCAAATTCATCAAGATCACATGATTAATCTGGTGATCGCATATTTATCTAATCTGGAATATGTGATGCATTGATCATGTATATTTCAGTTCAAATATGTCATTTTCAATGTAATAGTATATGAAGAAAATTAAATCAAGCCATAACCTTGAATAGCATTTATACTGGCATCCCTGTAATTAGCGGGTCCGAATATCTTGATCTGCCTGACATGAGTATCGCGTCCGTTCTGATGATTCTGTAGAATGGCCAATTGGATCATGAACGTTCGTATTGGTCGACTAGTAGAATTGCCGCCTTCGTCCATTGGTACGGTCGTCTTTAGCGGAATGGCCGTCCAACCGATGGCGTCTTTCAGTTCGATTTGAGCAACTTCACTTAAATCATTGGCGTGCGATCCGGATCGAACGGAGATTCGATTGGGCGTATAACTTTCGTCCGCTTTAATATCCGTGTATAAGGCCAAATACGAGACGGCCGTTTTCTTTCGGAATAATATATTGACCAAATGCGGTTGAGGACCGTCCGATTGCCAATACGTATCCGTGTTCTCGTCTCGTAATTGATCCACTCCGTAACCTGCAAAATGATTGTAGTCGTGATTATTGCGCAATGGCGGCATCAGTCGGCCACGATCACTGCCCCCATGCATTGATCAACTTGCCAAAATTGCGCAATTCCAGAAAGAAGAACTTTCGCTTACCAGCTTTGCACGAGGACAACACCCAAATAGCTTGAGCGCCGACTTCTCGACAATGATTGGGAATAACGGTTCGTAAATTGGTGCACACCGTATTCGTAGTACCATTGGCGTTACTATTGGTTCCTCCAATTGTGGACGTTGAAGCATTCGCAGCGTTCGTTGGCGTCGCACCGATTGTAGTCATCTAAAAAAACCTCAGCATCAGATCACTATCGTCACGAGCAGATCAATATCAAGATATTTCGCAGATATCCCATCATCAATCAAATAACAAAAACTCGAGTTCAATCAGTTATTCCTTCTATATTTCCATAATACGACGAGAATCACAGTATGTGTAATAACTGGTAGAATCAAAAGAAAGCGTGGCCAGCACGAAGCATAACCCAAACCACTTTCGCCTAAGCACATTCTTACGATTCGAATTTATCCACCGGATAATGTTCCTTGTATTCCTGTACGTGTTTCTTCATTTCTTCTTCTTGTTTGACCAAATGGCTAGGCGTCTCTTCGTAGACATCGGAGAACATGAGCGATGGCGAGGGTTTCTTCTTCTTCTCCGCCTTGGCGAATGCTTCTAATATGGATTTCCTCGATTCCGTTTCCCAACCTTTTTCCTCTTCCTCGCTCCAATACGATTTCAATAGAAGGTGACGTCGTAGCCGACCAATCGGGTGATCGGTTTTGTCCCAGAATTTCACTTCTTCCGTCGTTCGATAAGCTGAACTGTCGTCGCTGGTGGAATGATGGCCCAGGCGATAGGTCATGGCTTCGATCATTGTGGCTTTGCCTTGTTCCAATGCCAAACGTCGAGCTTCTCTGGTGGCGGCGTATACGGCGAATAAATCGTTGCCATCGATACGAACGGTGGTCAGTCCGTAACCGGGTCCGTGACCAGCGATGCCATCGCCGGCGTACTGTTCACTAGTCGGCGTTGAGATGGCGTATCCGTTGTTTCGGCAGAAGAATACAATCGGCACTCGTAACGTGGCGGCGAAATTGAAGGCCGCATGAGCGTCTCCTTCGCTGGCAGCACCGTCGCCGAAATAACAGATGACCACCAAACCGTTCTTCATTCTCTGAAATAGAAAACCGGCGTTGCAATTTTTGGCCCAGACAGAATAAAACATGGGACAATCTCCTCCTCACCTTGAATGCGTAAGCAGCACCAACCGATTGCGGCATTTGCGTGGATAATGGTGAAGAAATGGTGACGAAATGATGCTCTTTCGAACCGTAATGAACGGGCATTTGACGAGCTTTGCCAATATCGTCTCGATTCCCGTAACATTGATCCATGAATTGTTGAAGACGGAAACCACGATACATCAAGACGCCAGCTTCTCGGTATTGAGCGAATACTAAATCCTTCTCGTCCAACGCCGCCGCCGAGCCCATTTGCAATGCTTCTTCGCCGAAATTGGTCATGTAGAAACTGATACGACCTTGGCGTTGGGATTCGTATAAAATCTTGTCCATCGCGTTCAGTAGGACCATCTGAAACACGCGGCATGTATTTATTTGCATTCAGAACTCCAACATGGCTAGAACAATCTGTTGACTGACCCAATGAAGAGTCATTGGATATCCTTACCTTTTTATAAATCTCTACAATTTTCTCCTTTGGGAATTTCGGATCATAAGTTTCATTGATAATTCTCCCGTCCAAATCCATAACTCGAAATATCGGAACAGCATCGTGAATTTCGGAATCGACGAATTTCAACGTATTCGTTAACGAAAGGCTTCGGCCACCGACGAAATTATCTTGAAATTCTTTCAGTCTTTTCTCGTCTTCGCTGGTCAACGATGGAGCCGTGGCCGTTGTTGGTGAAGGCGATGCTGCGAAATTTCGTTGATTTACAATGATCCTCGAATAATTCCTGACCACATGTCGCAGGAGAATCATTTCCAACGATTTCTGATTGCGAATAATTCAATGAAAATATTCCGAATTCGGGAATTATATTTTGGGAGGAAATGAAAAGATAAATGTCTGCTACGAGCTAATTTCTGGAAATTAGGTTAGCTTGATATAAGTAGACATACGCAGCTTGCGTATCATCAAAAATGTGCGCGCAGCTACCGTAATTCGGCTAGAATCCATCAGTTTTAGAATATTCAGAGAAATTCGTGAAATTTCAGTTCAGTATCTTCTTTCTTTATTGGGATTATTCGTAATTTTAATGATGAGTGATTCAATGGAAACGGAACCATTACCGCCTGGGATTACGGCCGATGAACCGATGCCACCTGGTTTCGAAAATTCTTCGAATGGCATTCATATTGAACCAAGTGGACCGCCCGGCGTTGATTTAGATGATCCTGGAGTAAGTTATTTTTAGAATATTCATTTTTATAAAATACATGAGTGGTTTCATTTCAGACGCCGTTGGAAAATGAGGCGCATGATTCAGCGGCCACGGAATGCGTCGACGATGCAATGGGCACCGTTGATCAAATTGGCGAAGAAAGCGGTGGTGATGTGGTGGCGGAAGAAAAAATAGAAGCTGAAGCCGAAGAGGATGACGAGGACGAAGACGAGGACGACGATATTGAAATTACCATCGGAGAATTGAAGAATAATGTCACGTAAGTACATTTATGTATGTAGCATTTTTTAAAGCAGATAATTATAGTTAGTATGCATCTCATGATTTTCACTGGATGCAATAAAAGTATGACTTCACTGACGAGTGCCTAATTTTCAGGTTCAAACCGGGTCAAGGCGCTGGTCGCGGTGCTGTGGGTGCCAAACCAACATCCAAATTGGATATCGACGCGACGGCCATCTTCAACGGAGCGCCCATATTCGACGTGGATATGAGCTCGTTGGAAGATAAACCTTGGCGTAAACCAGGAGCGGATGTTAACGATTATTTCAATTACGGTTTCACGGAAGAAACGTGGACGATTTATTGCGAGCGGCAGAAGAAATTACGAGCCGAATTCGGATCAGCCGCACAAGCCAACAAAGCCTATTTCTCTCAACCCATCCAAACCATCAATCAAGGTTCTCATTCGCAACAACCGCAACCAGTCCCAACGTTGGAGAACAGAACTACGGTCAAGCAGCACAACGTCCAAAGTCAACCTCAAATCATCAATTTGGTACCGGCATCGATGAAACAAGAACAACCGCAGCAAATTCTTAGAACAGTGGCGCCCGTACCAAGTGCGGTGAAACCGGCTATTCCTCAAGTCAAAACAGCCACCGTCTTGACGCCAGCTGTGCCAACGCCGGCGGTATCAGCTGCAACTGAGGTAAGCTCTTCTAATTTGAGATATTATTCAACAGTATGCTTTTTACATTTCCTTTATTTCAGGCGGTGTCGAGCGCATACGACGCAGCGGCGGCTTTGTATGATTCGGAACCGAGTTCTCCGGGCACTCCACGACCTCATTCTCGTTCGGATCAGGAAGACTCCAATCCTCCGCCAATAACACCACGAACGACCATGCAACCGACGTTCCCGTCAACAGCAATGACGACCGCAGCATCGTCAATACCAACATCAACGCAAGATATGAGCAAGATGCTTCAAACGGTGCCGCCGACCTCGGCCAATTTCCCAGTTCCTAATTTATCCATGCCACCGCCGCGTGTAATGGCTCCGACTAATTTACCGCCTCCAATGGCACGGTTCGGTCATCCGCCGCCAATGTTCACGTCCTTGCCGCCGCCTGGATTTGGAAATCCACCACCGACGAATATACCGCCTCCGGGATTTGGGAATCCACCGCCGCCAGGTATGCCACCTCATCATTTCGCATCTGGACCATTCGGATTTCCGCCGCCGATGAGACCACAAATGCAAGGCCCACCACGGTAAGCAAGCGATTGGATAATTATAATCGGCCATGTATGTATAGGTGGTAATTATTTTTCAGTTTCGGACCACCACCGGGTACGTTTGGCGGTTTCGATCAACAGCCGAATATGTCACGTCCAGAAGCGCATAGTCCAGCTTCGTATTCGGATAGAAGCAGGTACTGTTTTCATATTGCCATTCTGAATTTGAGTGGCTTGGTTGCTAGCCGTTGAAGTTCTAGCATCAATAACGGGTATATCTGTATGTTTTAGCGAAAGCGACGATGGAAGAGAAGGAGGAGGAAGTCGATTCGAACCTCGTTATCCACCAGGCAGCGGTCCGCCTGGCACCAAATCCAGAACGGAGCATCGTCGATCGAGGAGTCCATATTCCAGCAGCAGGCATAGCAAATACTCCTCTTCGCATGGACGTCATCGATCTCGTTCACCGTTGGATCGAGACAGTGATAAAGAAAGGGATCGAGGAAGCAGCAGCAGACGAGGAGGACGAGACGATGATGATAAGAAGAAACGGTAAGCAGTTCTTTGGATTTTGCCTTTGATCCAGTCTGAATGCACCTTGCCTTTTAGGGGTCGCCGCGAAGAAAGTTCTTTGGATAAGAAGAAATCATCGTCAAAGACCAGTCGTGCAGATGATCGTTCATCTTCCACTTCCAAGAAGCGAAAGAGAAGCAAAGAACGTAAGGATTGAAAACGTTTCGATATTTTAATCACTGAGATCGCCTTTCTTTGGGCGATGTGTTCATATATGATCTGTTGCGTGTCATTTTTTCTTGGTAAATATAAATCACTGTTGACTAAATGTCTGATTTCTGATCAGTATTGAGGATGAATCCTCTTGATACTTTTAATTTGATCTGCTTTTTGGGATTGCGCAATACTGCCTGCTCTGTTTTTTTCAGGTACATTGGAAAGAAATGGGCGATGTTCAAGATCGACAGCGCGTATTGGGGAAAATCGAACGAGTATTGGACAGTTTCCAACAAGTTATCAAAGCTGGAACTCGACCGTCGTTCTTCTTGCCTGATGCGGAGTAAGTATTGATTTGGATTTATTCTGAATTTGTGACTTTAGAATGGCTTCTTTCAGGGCTGGTGATGCGGAGATATTGGAATTATACAGTCGAAATGCTCATCAATTCTTGTACGTCAGCAAAGTATTGATCAATATTTACATGGCCTTGAAATCGGATACGTATAGAACGAAAAGGTATGAGATTTAGTTTTGGTATTTGCTCATCATGAGTAAACCTATTTATTTCAGGGATCTGTATTACGAGCACAAGAGCATATTCGGTACTCAACCAAATTTGGACGAGACGGTCAATTTCATGACGCATTTATTGCAAGAATCTCGATTCAATTTGCATATCGTATGTGATTTCTTTCTCATTTCGAAGCCAGAAATGACAGAATGCTTTCCCTTTCAGTTGGCTACCAGCAAAGGTCTGATCATTGGCGATCTCAAATTCAAATTGGGATCTGGCCATGAAGACGGAGGAGCCGAGATGGATTGCGCGGATAATCCAGTGCCGATACCAATGTTGCCCAACGAAATGAGCCATTTGAGATCGGAAGCAACGTTCATATTGATCGTGGAGAAAGACGCCACCTTCCAATGTTTGGTCGACGAGAGATCGCATTTCAAATTGGGACCGTGTATTATTGTGACGGTAAGAATTGAAGGTTGCTCGTATTATTAGCATGTATTTAATGAAACTCATTTTTCAGGCCAAAGGATATCCGGATTACGCAACTCGAGTCTTCATTCATCGTTTGCATACGGAATTATTGCTACCGGTCTACGCATTGATGGATGGTGATCCATATGGTAAGTTTGGGAAATGCCTGAGGAGGGATGGGGGTGCATTTTCACATGAGCAGGGTCCGTCGTCCTTCCTTTGTTGCCTGGATTACTGAATCTGATCCGTGTCCATCTCTATATTTCAGGTATCGATATTTATATGATCTACAAATACGGATCAATATTGCCGAACGCGTACGACGTCTTCGATATTGCATTGCCTTCGTTGATCTGGATCGGCGTCTTTCCAATGGAAGCTAGCACGTAAGTGATTTTGTATCTGGACATTGATGAGAGTGCTCTTGGTTGGTGCTAAGCATTCAGCCTGGAGATTTTGGATCCATCTAATAAGTTGTCTCTTTAGGCTACCCATCGATCGAACGTCGAAATTACAATTGACCGAACGAGAACGCGACAAAGCCAATTGTTTAATTCACCGTACGACCGCGTTGAACGAAGAATTCATTACTCAGCAATTACGATATTTGCTACACGTTGGATTCAAGACGGAGATCGAAGCGGTGGCGGCCATCGGTCAAGGATTCTTAACCGATCGATATTTGAAATCCAAGCTGACGGTCATGTTGGAAGAAGAATGAAGCAGCTATCGAATTTCGATATTTTTTAATGATTCAGAATTCTATTCACTGATTCCAAAGATTATTTTTAGTATTCAGTTCATTATTAGGCGCAGGTTGGCTAGTGTATTCTTTTACTTTGCCCATTCATCATTGCCAAAAAATACACATTCTTCGATTCATTTCAATGGATTAGTACAACTGAACAGTAGTCGAAAATACAGTACGCGCGGCTAATTTCATTCCAAGAAATCTCATCACATCACATCATCCATGAAACGAAACCAACTTTCTGCACTTGGCATTCCCGTTTTCTAGGCCAGGTAATTGTATTCGTCCGGATTCTCGGTGCGTTGCAAATATTGTTTCTCGATCAATTGTTCGATGATCTTCTTGATGAACGGGATCTCGGGACTGAAGCGAGCTCGCGATTGGCTGATGACCTGAAACAGGACCCAGTTTCACTAAATTTCCATGCGAAATAAAGGGGAAAACATACCTCCTGAATCAGCTGGTTGTGCTTGAGAACTTTGCGAGCTTTCATGATTCGAACGATGGTGCATTCGAGGAAATACTTGCGATCATGTTGCACCGTCGTGTTCACTTGCTCCACTTCCTAAAATAAACAAGGTTCAAATGCAATCGCAATTCTCAGAAAGATCCCAACTTTCTGGACGGATGGGGGAAAAAGCCAATTACCTTCTCAGCGTGCTTCTGCACATTGGGTGCCACAATCTTGAACTTCATTCGCTTGCTGGAGAAGTTCACGTTGAGCTGCACGTCCGTTTTCTCCTCCAAATCGTCGATCTGAAAGACGAAAATTGTTCAATACCACTTGACAAAACAGTATTGCCAGAGCTTACCTTGTCGCAAAGCAATAATCCGCATTCCACCAACGTCTTCAGGTTCTTTTGTAAGACGTCGCCGCTCAATTGGGTGGCCGCTTTCAGATCGTCCATCGAGCATTTTTCGGTGACGTTGAAATGCAACAAGACGGCCATTTGATGCACGGTCATCGTGATCGTGTACGATTTCGTGAAACAGTTCGTTTTGATATCGGCTGAAATCGAACAGCGTTGGCGACTTTTGAAGAATGCCAAAGTCAAAAAAATTCTTACCCGTTGAGAGTTGATACAACCACGTCAATTTGCGACCCGTGTAGTTCTTGCCGTAGAAATCTTCGAACTGAAGAAAGGGAATAGTCTCGTTCAACAATCTTCTCAAATGATGCAAAATTGCAACTTACCAATTTGACTGATTTCGACAGCTCCACTGGCACCGTGAAATTCGTGACGGTGTTTTGGGTTTGCAACGGCCACGCGCCAGCCTGAAAGTAACCTTTTTAATCATGCAACTAGAACATCCTTCTGGATTCGAGGAGGAGGTGGACCCAAATAAATTGGCCTTTGGCATGCGAGGGAAAGCAGCATCAATATCATGATGAGCTATCATACCTGCAAGACTTGGATATTGAAGTTGATATCCAATTGTTGTTCTGGATCTTGTGATGATTTGGCAAATTGGATGAATCGATTGGTCAATTCGGCGCTCATTCCGATATCCGTAAACATCCGTTGCAATTTGCTGGTGAACTCGTATCCGCACGCTTGCTGAAATGGAGAAGCAACTTGAAATTAATGTTCATGAAACTAAACATGCGTCTCACCTTCAATTTCGCGATCATAGCTTCCTCCGCTTCCATTGATACAGAGTAACCGTGAATGAGACGCTGAGCGAGCATACGCTGATAGAACTGAAATTCAAAACAGCGAATATCATTATCCGCAATGAAAAGAACAGTAAAAATATTTACCTTCTGGAAAATATCCTTGTCCTCGATATAACGGAAAATCACGATGGCATACGTCAACTGAAAGGAATGTTATTGAAATCTCTGCAATAGCAGATCACCAAGGCCACATATACCTTGTCATCGATGTCTTGCTCCGACAGTCCTTTCGCAGATTTCCTCAACAAATGATCCGTGTACTTAGCGAGCTGAAAACAAGGAAATCATCAAAAGCCAATAAAAACAGCGCCTAGACAGCAGCTTACCCATTCAGAAGCCTTGGGACACGTCCGACTGTCTTCGCGGTGATTGATTGCTGCCAAGCAAGCCTGCAAATGAAGGCCCTCGTCAAGGGCCTGATAAATATTGAACATGAAGCACCTTACCTTGTCCAAAGCGCCGATGAATTCTTGGTCGTTTTGGAACACGGAACGTACCAAATCGCTGTATTTGTTGTACACTTTCAACATGTTCTCAACGAATTGCTGCGGTATCTGAAACACAAAGCCCATTGCGCTGTGTCGACGCACAAATCAGCGAGAAAACTTACGTTTTCTCCTTTCAGATTCTGCACATTCTCGAGACCAATCCGTTTGACATAATTCTCGAATTCTTTGACCAACACTGTCAAGCCCGAATGCAACGGTTTCACCAGGATATACATGTTCTCCAAATCTGAAAGATAAACCGTTGTTGTCGCACAGCCGCAAACCGCGGCTTAGAATAAAAAATCTTACCCTGTTTCTGCTCCTGCTCTACCATTTGCTTGGCCACCGAATGCAAGAATCCGATGTGATTGGCCACCATGACTTCTTGACACATTTTCGTCACGTTCTCGTAGCTGCTAGCGTGAAGGAATTTCCTAGCTCGTACATCCTCTTCTCGTATCAACGTCAGGACCTGAAAGACATTGGCGCATCATCATCTAGCTTGGTTTACAGACAAAGTAAAACTATTACCTTCTTCATGTATTCTGAACAGTTGCAATAGCCCAGCAATTGCGACGCGACCACCTTGTAGTGACTGCTGGTGGCCTCCAGGAATTTCGATTCGAACAACTTTTGATACAGCTGAAATCACAAAAGCATTTTAAATTGAGAAAATTTCATTCATCTCTCAGCTAAATTCCATACCTCTAGCGATCCTTTCGGCCTATGCTCCTCGACTTCAACGAAAGACTGAACAACACCATGAACGACGCCTTGATTCACCGTCTGGCCATTGCGATCACTAAAATGCATTCATTTATCATCAGGCATTTGGGCAAAAATAAACATTCTTACCGGCTGATTGCGTCCAACATCAAATTCAACAATTTTTGCTCCATCGGTTGAATCATAATACGCTTCCAAATGTCCAATGCCAGCTGCAAAACAGTGCCGACATTCAACGCTGATAAATATTTAACATTGTCACTCACCTCTCCAATTTCCAAAATGCACGTGCGCAGCTGATCAATTGGAATCCCACCGTAAAGCATATCCGCCTCTGTGAACTTTTGCTTCTTTATGAATTGATTATTCAGGTATCTGAAAAAGGAAGCTGATTTAGGAGGTAAAAAATAAAGACAGAAAACTACTCGGCTTACCCGTACAAATTATTCATGAATTTGGCTCCTTTGTAATAGACGGACCAACGTTGATAATACGCTTCCAAGACGCCCTCGTCCGTCGAACGGGTTACTTCCTAAAATCCAAATAATTCGGTCAACAAGAATTCAGCAGATAAGAAATACTAAAATCTTACCGAATGCAATTTCTGAACGTGATTTTCCAAGCATTTCTTCGTTTCTTCGTACAAACGATTACTGTGCGCTTCCGGTATGGCCACGCATAATTGATAAATGTCACTAAAAATTAATGAGCATCGTTAGCATCAAGATTTGACAAATTTCAACATTTAGACTTACTGAAAATTATCATCCCACGTCGAACGATCCAACCGTTGTAATGTGACGATTTTCTCAACCGACGCGCGCAGACGGTCCCAAATTTCTTCGAAATTCGTTTGACGCGGTTTCAACGACATTTCCAAATCACGTGAATGATGGACAAGAACCACGAATCAGCGTAAATACAATTCCAAATTCAACCGATCGATCCAAATCTGATCGGAAATGGCCACCACCCAAAATTCGTGTATTTTACGATTTTTACCAAGCCAAATGTTTGCACGAGGAAGCGAAACATGGGTGTGGTAAAGTTGAGTTTCAAGAAAAATGAAACTGGAATTACGTTACTGGTGCAGAAGTTCCCACGCCAATATAAAAATTCTTATTGGATGTGGGTTCATATTGATCTTTCAGTGATAAATTTCCCAGATTATCAAACATAAAAAATGCCAATACTTTTGTACAAACCTAAAACCACAACTTGGTCCACATTTGTTGCTAAAAGATTGTCTGCTACTGCCGCCCAATTTCTGTTGACAAACAAAAATTTTCTAGATTTCCGAAAATTTCTGGAAATTTGGACATATTTACTGATAATGTCCGATCCACCACCGTCAGGTCGAAGGCGTCGTGTCAACGAAGAACAGCAGTATGAAGAAAGTATTAAACGTGCAAAAACCACCTACGAAGCTCAGCGATTACGATTAGAGAAATTATTGAAAAATCCAGTAAATTCTTCAGGGAATTTGTTTCCTGTGACCGCTTTTTGGAACTAATAGCGCAAGTTAGCACGTTTGATAAGCATTAGAAATGCTACGCATAAATATTATTGTGATTCTCATTGAGTTAGTAATAATACTACAGTATCCATTTTTTCAGGATAAACCAGTGGTGATTCCGGATTCGAAGAAAGATTCCAAACCACCGCCGCCGCCAGATTTCGTTCGAAATGTTGTTGGTGAGTAATTATCTCATGGGATTTTATTCTGCTCATGCACAAGAAGCAGAATAATCCAGGTTCTCCTAGCAAAAATTTGCTGGCATAATTTTTGCCACTGTACCTATTATTCTATCGTGAAATGAGCTGATTTAACAGAAGCGTTTCATTTTTTAGGATCCAGTGCTGGTGCCGGAAGTGGCGAATATCATATCTACCGAAATTTGCGAAAACGGGAAAATTTGAGGCAAGAATATAACAAGGAATTGACGAAGAAGGTAAATGATATGCCTTTATTACAATATACGGCATTATTAGATTCCGTTTTTATTTCAGGAAGCGTTGGATCACGAATTCGAGGAACGCGTTGCTCAGAAGACGAAAGCCGCCGAAGATAGAACGGCCAAGAAACGCGCCAAAAGGTGAGAATTCAGTTATTCCATAATCAGCTTGTCAATAATCCAAGCTGAATTTTCAGATTGAAGAAGAAAATGAAAGCCAAGCAAAAGGCCAAATCGACGTCCACGAAAGAGAGTAGCGACGAGGAAAGCGATGATCAAGAAGGCGAGGAACCCGAAAGCGAAGATGTGAGTGAAGTGAAAATTGATCAAGCAGCAAAAAAGGCATTGGAAAGTTCTGAAATTGGACCAGGCGCTTCTTGAATGGCATGTAAATATAATGTAATATTGGATCAGGTGTCATTTTTGAGCATATTGCTAAATGCGGTTTATTCCTTTACATTCTAATCAATAATATAGCATGTACCATATTCTTCAGCGACATATATGCTAGCATAGACATTGTAGTCACAGCGCGTGCTGTTTCCATGACGCCCCGTACAGGCATTATGATTGCTAAACCCTGTTTTTAATGACCTTAGGAGAACCCGCAGGTGTCTGTTCATTCAATTTGCGGACTAAAATCCACGCACG
>JAQIWJ010000663.1:0-17657 GCA_034695185.1 Discolaimus major
GAGCAAAAAGCAAGCGAGGCTCCCTCTTTAGAACAATGGACGCGTAGGAAAGGGATGCCTCCTTTTTTCCACATGGTCTTTCTTTATGTCCAGTCGACGGGCAATGGATGCGGGCTATGTGCGGTCTAAACTTCCAGCGAATACCCTTTAGTTCATGCTTATTATGTCGCTTCCAAAAGCGCATACTGTGTATTTTTTGAAGAAAAGTACCGACTAGATTATACTGTAGTGTTTGGTGATTGGACAAGCGAGTATCGCTTGCTTCTACTGCATATTCAGCTTTATCTGAACTAACTAAGAAGTTTCTTGCATATTTTTGAGCATAAAAATTCACACCCATTGATGCCAATATTTTTTTCTGACCAATGCTATTCATGCCCAATATGCAAGGACACTATTATCTTCTCATACCCGCCTGCGTTTATTATCCATGCACCCAACTAGGAGGTCATAATATTCGAGGTTTCTCGAATTCCGAGAGAAAGGGCATCGGCATCTAAGAAGCAAGAAGCTTTGGGTTTTTTCCTCAAACTACGCCATGCCGAGGCCGAGAATAGCAAATTCAATACTAGCTAAATACGTAGGGGGCTTTTTTCTTTTCAGCTAGATCAAGCCGAGGCAAGCGATGGGAGGGGGTCGTTGCTTCTGCTTGAGCTTCGTTCGAATTGAATACAATAGTCTGTCCCGTTTCGTATTGAACATTAGCTTTCCGTTCGTTCATTTGAGATCCTTTCTTTTTCCCCCACTCCCCGACCGCATTGGGAAAGCGGAAAAAGCCAGACTCCGACCGATTCAAGCCCTCATGCCCCCAGGGTCCCCGGGTCGAGTGCCTCACGCGAAACCTCCGGCTTCTATTTCTCTCGTTCTCCGAACTGGTGCATCGAAGGCAGTAAACTGAATGCATGCTTATTATTCGGCTAGTTTTGGTCTCGGCTTTTTTCTCCTTAGCAGTAAAGAAGCATAAATGAACAGCAAAAATGGACGTTTGTTCATTCTCCTTCCGAAGTGCTAAAAACCAGGCTGCCTGGTTTTCCCCCGTCCTAATAAAATGCAATATTCAATCGAAATTCCGATCGTCAGAGACTCCCAATTGAGCATGAAGAAAAGGCTAGAAGCCAATTCCTAGCCCAACTCTAATGCCCGATGTTTTTTTACGAGTCTAAACTTCGGGGAGTTGAGTGGTGGAGAAAATATCAGCATCCCCATTCCTGAACATATGGCTTCCTAGATTCTTGCTGGGTTTTTTTTCACCGGGCTATTCGTTTTCTCAGTCAGTGGTTACGTATTACACGGCTGTGAAGCTGAAATTTATGCCCCCTCTTTGATGGCGTATTATTTACTGTTTTACGTTGCTGGAATTCCCTAAAATTCTCCAGCATCAGAAAGAGACCTAACATAAGAGCAACCACGTGCCAACGGTTGGGATTCTAGTATTTTTTAGTTTATTAGTATATTCACTTGTTGAGAGTGGCTCTTTTGCATTTACCATGTATACCGAGCGGGAAAAGGTGATTTTATTTCATGCCATGCCAATGTCTCCGTGTTTGCATCACCTGTAGGTTGATTTTCAACAAACTTCGGAAGAACCTGCTCGCCAATAGGCTAACCGACGTTAGCTAGGCAAAAGCTAGAAAACTAGTCAGCAGGCGAAACGGGTCTCGCTTCCTTTTGACAGCTGCGGTTTTTAACCTGATGCCAAACGACACGGTGTAGAACGTATTTCCAGAACCAGCTTCTGCGCATTGGCTTTGAATTGCATTGAAAAATCCTATGGGTCGGAAGTTGTGTCTGACTTTTCCTCCAATTTCCATGCTCTCCAGGGGATTTTCGGAGATAGGCACCGTGATAGTATTTTATTCTTCTGATTTATGACCGCTTTTTGTGCCAATGAGAAAACATCCTCCAGTCCAACTTCCCAACTGGGGGACTGGTATTTCCATGCATTACTTTTACACAGGGTACTTTAGGAAAGCATCACTGTTTAAAAAATTAGTCTTGGGAAATTCGCCTCTGGTCTGGCTTTTCAGCTATCTGAAAAGTTCGCTTGGCTTTTGAAGCCTGATCTTTTCTAAACTAGCCATGTACGCGTGTTTGGAAACTTTGTTATGCATACGTGATCCAACGTTGTTTCTGTACGTTAAGAAACATAAGACGTTCTTCTTTGCTTCTTCTTTCCTCCCCACATGCTTATCGACTGCAACATACGCGCGTTTTGCTTTTCGGATCAATGCCTAGCCGATGGTTTCACGCGTTTTCCCCCTTCCTTCGAAACTTTCTATGTATGTTAGCTATGAGAAGCAATGGGGGAAAAAGAAGCATGTGAATACGTAATCCCCATGTATGAGCATAATATTACTGGCACAAGGGACGGAGAGAAGGGGGTCCGAAGGGTAAAAGAGCTAACTCTTCATTGGCTACGGTGTTCGATTGAAGCACATCGACCATGGGAGAACTAGAGAGAGAATGAGTATTGAGTGAAAAAAAGAAGTGCATTTCGGAATCGAGGTGACGTTCTTCTCTGTTCACCAACCGTCCAAGCTAAGCGCATAGCACAGTTTCTAGCTATCCCACGTCATCGCAGGGGCTTCTTCATTTTGCCCTAGCTTCCCTACTCGAATCGGATAGCCTCTTACGTGTATAAAGCTTCTTTCTTCCTCATCATGAGAATGAGGACAGGAAAAAATACGTTTATATGCGAAGACCCTGTTGAATAACTGGCTTTATATACACTGTCGACAGATTATCTCAGAATTCATCCTTCCTATATTCTTGTAGGATAAATAATCTTCAAAGGATTTTCCCCCAATATTTACATGGATATTTGAGGTGGGGCCTAGTGAGATTGAGTATTGCGAAAGTTATGGATGACGACGAAGTATTTGTGACTGGTTTAACTACGCCTAATTCTATTGGTACGCCGAGAGGAGAGCCGAATTTCAGTTCGTCCTCATCATCGTCACCAAATACGGCTAATTTCGGCGCAGTTGCTGCGTCCGATGCTAGTGGTCGTGGATTGGATCGTTTAGTGAAAAAAGCCGCCTCCATATTATCAACGGACGAATCGTCTTCTGCCGCCGCCGTCCCTAAAGGCAGATCGAATGCGACGAATGGTTCGAATGTTCGTAGTCAACAGCAACTTCAACGTAATTCCGATACTGGTCCTGGTTCGAGTGCCACGGACGCCGTGGTGTCGAGCAGTCCGCATCGTCAACGTAAGCATTTCTTCAGCAGCGGTTCAGCACCGCAACATTCCAGTACAAGGGAACAAACCGTGGCAATGGCTACGTCCATACAACAACGTTCCACATCACCGCAACGAGGAGGACAAAATGAACGTCCCTTATGCGCCACTACGTCGTCACCATCGTCGGCGAATAGCCCATCCAATCATCATTTTCACACTCATCATCATTTGTACAGACAATATCAATTACGACAACAGGAAGAACAACATTTGCATATACCCCGCGGTGATAAATCCCCCTTGAGAAGTAGCCTCATAAAAGAAGGGACCAGGCGGTCACCGTCTACTTGCAAGAAAACCGTCTCGTTCAGCAGCATGCCGGCTGAGAAGAAAATCTCGAACGGTACGTATCTTACAGTATTCTATGCGCATTGCGAATTGCGGTATTTCGTGATTTTTTGTAACCGCATAGTAATCGACCAGTGCCTTGCTGTGCACTTCCTTTATTCGACTTTTTTCTGCTAAGCAGAATTGGCCAATTCGATTCACAATGTAATGGCCCATTTGAAAGCATTTTTCAAGGTCATTAATTATAAATTCCTACTCAATAGTCACCTTCGATTATGGAAATGCATTTGCTTGCATTCACAATCCTTGAATGTTAGGTGCTCGAATTTCTCATCCTATTGAACGACGAGAACGAGTGCACCTGTTTCTGAGTCCTTTGCATTGGGATTTTTCATATTGACAAATTGCCTTTTGATTTTAACATTTGAAAAACAGCAATCTGAGCAATTTTAATATCAATGCGAAGCAATTTCGTTTTGCTACACTTCCTTAGATGATAATTTGTCATTTTATGAAAATAGGCCGTGGAATTTTTTTCTTCACTTTGTTCACATTGATGAGAAGCCTTGAAGGAAAACGTATTGATTTTCAACATGGAAAGTTGCTCGTTTTTTACTCCCGGCTGGCTGAGGGAAGAAGCTAGTAAAACGAGGCTTATTCCAGACCATGCAAAAATTTTTCTCGAGTCTTTTTTCTTCTTTATGCACTTGGGCTTTTTTTCACATGCGGGAATGTAGATTTTCGCATAGTCGCATACGAATTGACATTTTATGCTAGAAAATGTCGCTTGATCGGAATCAAATGCAATTAGCGTTCTAGTGAACATTTCATCGGGGGTCCGAATTGCTGGTCCTCCTTTAGCAATTGCGAAGAAGCCTCTTTTCTCATTGGCAAACTTCAAATTCGCTTCCGAAAAACTCGTGCGAGACACTGAGCAGACAAGTAAAGAGGAGACGAGCAATGCGAAAATGTCAGCATTCTAATAAGGAGACAGGAAAGAGAATAAGACTCGCCCTTTTTTACAAATGTAAAATCCTAATCAGATTTCCATTCTAATATGTCTCAACACATGTGACCTATGTGTTTAGGGGGATTTTTCCATAATGACCAATGGTCGCATGATCTGCTCTAGATCATACGCATTGAAAATCATGTCCAATGATCTTGCTTGAAGGCCGCAGGCGTTTAGCATTGAAAAGTACCGCCTTACCGAATTGACTAGACATGAGAAATAGAAAAAAACGACTGCCGCACCTGAAAATTCATCAGCAAATCGTTGAGCCAGTGCATTTGCATCGACTCCCTTGGGAGCTTATTAATATTAGTTTTCAGTCCGGAATTGTCATGATCATGAGTAGAGTTAATTAATCAATGCATAACGCAGTTTTTAATCATTTGCGTGCATAATTTTTTGATGTACCAGCTGAAGCGTGTAAACTGAATTTCGTATGCTTCAAGGATTTGCACTGATCAGTGCAATTATCATAGCCATGAATTTTTTTGCCTATTTTTTATACTAAAATGAATATTACATGAAACGGTTGCATAATTTGATGCTACATGACCATTTGTGGAAATATATCGATTCCTGATCACACTGATCAACCCAAAATCACTCCGCATGATTTCGTGTCGTATGAACCCTCATTTTTCGGGTTGACGAAGAATAGGCAATTACACTTCTAAAATCAATGCAATGTATCAAGAAGCATGAGTGCGAGCGTGCCAATACTAAAAATCACCTTTTTCAGTGGCCGATTGTTTATTGTATATGCAAAATGGTTGTGAATTGATCAAAGTACGTTCAAGTACTCGACGATATCGACGTAGATTCACATTGGATACGGATTGCTCCAATTTACGTTGGTCACCCACCAATAAGAAACCGCATAAAGCTAAAAGTATGCGCCCCCTCCAAATTCTTGCCATGCATACTTTTGATCGATTCCTCTATATTTCCAGTATCAATCGATACAATTCGAGAAGTTCGATTGGGTCGGAATACGGAGAATTTACGTAATTCCGATAGTTGTTTCGAGGAATTGACGGAAGATTGCGCGTTCTCGGTCATTTGGGGCGACGAGTATCAATGTTTGGATTTAATCGCAGCTACGCCTGATGAAGCTAATATTTGGGTGACCGGATTAATGGCATTGACGTCAGGCAGTGCACCGGCTCAACAAGATGCTTTACACGAAGGAGCTCAAACGTTGAGGGATAGGTACGAGGCTTACTGTAACCGCTCTTGCGTGAAGGGAAATTGCCATGAAAACATGTTGCATTTTGATCAAGCGTCACAAGTATTACTGTAACCGCTTCTGCGTGTTTATGCAATCTTGCATGAGAACATGCTGTTTTCATTCTCTGATCAAGCATGACGCGTGTGTGGGTGGGACTGAATTGGGAATTCGTTAGTCTGTTTGATTTTGATCAATTCTTCCGCCTTTTCCTCTTGCGTCATTGATGCGAATGGGGGCATCCGTCCGTTTCTATAAATTGGGGAAGACTCCCCCCTAACCACCACCACACCCACAAGGAAGTCTTCGTCTGGCAGCTGAGGAGACAGGAAATGAACTAAATCTAGAGTCTTCCTCCCCTTTTTCCCCTATACTGTCATATGTTCATAGGAGACCGGTCTAAATTCTATCGATTTTTCCCACTACCTTGTAATCGAGATATGTCCCATATGAGTAAAATTTTACGTCAGCACCAAATTAGGCGTGGTTGAGCCTTGATAAGAATACTGCCTGAGAAGGCACCCATTTTGAGAAGATAGCTGTGAATGCAATTTAGAAGTAGAATTGCAGAATGAAGCAAGCTGGTTATGGATCATTGACCATGACGAAGTGAAAAATGCTTATCCAAAGGGTTTTTATATCGATTCAAGTTCATGTGGCTTATGAGTTAACGTATGCGTTGAATCTGTATGTATCCTCCCACGCTGTAGTTTACAGCACAGGAAATGTCTACCTGGCAAAAAGAACAGATGGGCATGTCTAGACTGCACGTCCATTCTAATTAGGCTAATTAGCCTTATGCAGGGTCTGATTGACGGTATATGTTGCTGAAAAGTACAGGCCTTTTGTATATTGAGATTATGATTATCATGCAAAGCAGTCGGTTGTTCATTCATTGAGATATTTTTGAATTATGGTTTATGCTAGACACATAATCTTGCCCAACAAATTTTTAATCCCATAATCCAGATGCCCATTATCCAAATTAAATGCGAGATGATTTTCAGATGGCTGGAGGACGTGTTCAGACAAGCAAGCGAAGATGAGCATCAATACGGTAGACGACCATCGGCTGAAGTCAATGGTCAACTTCAAATGACCACCGATCCCACCGGGCAGAATCATGTTGATCCGAATCAGGAATCTGAAAAATCGCATTTCTTAGACGAGAACGGTGTGCTAAAGTTGATCAAGAAAATCAATCCACGTTTGCCAGCTAGTAGGATCAAAATGAAAATCAAGGTACGGCTTGAATGTGAGGCTATCACTCGGGGTCCTATGGGAACCAAGGGTTCATTGACCCTTTTAACAGTGGTCTCCTTTTTTCAGGAATATGACCCATTGAAACCGGAATGTGCCAAAGGATGGCTCAGTTGTGAGGAATTCTGTGAAATGTACAAAGATATGGCCACTAGGCCAGAAATATATTTCCTCATGGTTCGGTGAGTATTGCTGTTAGAAACATTGAAAATCCTAACCCGTGCCTATTTTCAGGTACGCAAATAAGGATTATCTTACAACCGACGACCTCCAAGTATTCTTGGAAACGGAGCAAGGGGTAAGAATTACAGTAATCACTCGCGATACGATCTGCATATAATCCAATTTTTCAGATGGTCGGCGTAACGAAAGAGCTTTGTCAAAGTTTGATCGAGAAATATGAACCGTCCGAGATGGGTCGTCGTCAATTGTGCATGACCGTGGATGGATTTACTGCGTATTTACAATCGCCCGAATGCGATCTCATGGATTTCACTCACCAACGGGTGTGCCAAGATATGAGTCAGCCTTTGAATCATTATTTCATCAATGCATCGCATAATACCTATTTACTGGACGACCAATTGAAAGGCATTTGCAGTGCCGATGGTTATATCAGAGCTTTGAAATGGGGATGCAGATATTTAGAATGTAAGTTGAGGCCCATTCGGAACCTTCCCAGTGGTCAGTGACCATTGGTTGACCATTGGTCACAGCCTTCATAATGACCATGCTTATCTACGCATGAAATCCACGTTTTTTTCAGTGGATATTTGGGAATGCGAAGGCTATGAAGAACCGGTCATTGCACCATGCGGACAAGGGACCGCAGGAAAATTACCAGTCACAAAAGCTTTGAACGCTATTCGAGAATATGCATTCGAAAATTCACAGTAAGCCATCCCAGTTTTAACATTACTATTATCTGATCATGTTATTTTTCAGCTACCCGTTGATTCTACAAGTTGAAGTTCGATTGGAAGTGAAAATGCAACGACTATTGGCCGATTTGATAAAAGAATCACTGGGCGAATATCTATTGATCGGAGAATTGCCTGATGTGGATAAAATGATTTGCTTGCCTTCTCCGGAGCAACTGAAGAAGAAAATTTTGCTCAAGGTAATCTCCCGAGGGTATATTTTGCATTTGAATGCTACATTTGATTTGGTTTTTAGGGCAGAAAAGCCAAGGGCGATTTCGACAATGATGGTATCGGGGAAATGAGCGATGAAGAGGATTCGAATGATCCGAATAAAGTTCAACGTTTGAAGAAAATCGGAGCTTCCAAACGTCGACCGCTATGCAAAGAGCTTTCGAATTTGATCAGTCCTTATTTGGTCACGTGCTCGTTCAAGGATTTACAAAAGGCTCTTGCTGAACGTAAGTTGCAATGATGAGACCATTAATCGACGCAAATGTAAAATCCTTTTCTTTTCAGAAGAAGCATACGAAATGTGCAGTTTGAACGAATCCGCAGCCATGCGATTAGCCGCACACGCGACCGACGCGTTCGTCATTTATACGCGTCGATTTTTGACACGAATTTTCCCCAATAGCGTGCGAGTGGATTCGTCAAATTATAATCCGCAAGAATTCTGGAATTGCGGTTGCCAAATCGCCTCGTTGAACGTTCAAACTCAGGGTTTGATGACGGATTTGGTCAAAGGCAAATTCTGCGCAAACGGTGGATGCGGTTTCGTACTAAAACCCATGGTCATGCGGGATGAACAGGCTTTCTTCTCGCCAAGGGACTGCTTGCCAACGTTGACACCGCAGGTGAGCAATGGATTCTTCAAAATAACCAAAGTTTCAAATAGTTAAACCTTTTTAGACGCTTCATTTAAAAGTGATCTCGTCACATTTATTGCCAAGGCCTCGAGGGTCGACGGCCAAAGGAGATTCGTTGGATCCGTTCATTATCTTGGAAGTATTCGGTGTGCCAGCCGATTGTGCTGAGGAACGGACGAAAACTGTACGAAATGATGGTAAGGAATGATAGTTTTAGCATTTGCATGGCTTTCTTTGGCTGCCAGTCATTGCATAGCTTGTATGACCATATGTTTTTTTCAGGCTATAATCCTGTATTCGACGAGAGCTTCCAATTCGATATCAACGTGCCTGAATTGACATTGATCCGTTTCCTGGTGCTCGACGATGATTTCATTGGGGATGATTTTATTGGCCAGTACACTATACCATTCGATTGTTTGCAGTCAGGTAAGAATCGCTGCCATTTTGATAATTCATGTAGCACAGTAGGAGCAAGACCCAGGGGATGACTCTGAAGGGATACCCTTGGATTTGTCAATGTGGAAGCAGGCGGCCCCCAATGCAAGCATACTGTAGCCGAGCACCGGTATCACTCACAGGCCATATACCCGACTGTACAGGAGCAGCTTCTGAGTCTTTGATCATACTGAAATGCGATCATTTTTTTCAGGATACCGCCATATAACATTGCTGAATTGCGACGGTGAACCGATGGAAGGTACGACAATATTCCTTCACGTGGCAGTCACCAATAAACGAGGCGGCGGTAAAGCGAAAAGACGTGGTATGTCGGTCAGACGAAAAAGGAGTAAAGTTCATACGGGCATCAAATTATTGGGTGTCAAGCAATTGGATGAAATGTTCAAGGTAAGTTAAAACTTTCAAAATTCATATCATGGCATTAAAAATGATCACTTTTTAGGCTGCTATCCCAATCGTATCGGACTGCGTTGAATTACGACAGGGTCTAGAGACTGCTTTGAATCGTTGGCAAGAATCATGCGGCGTCGGACCAGCCACCACGATTCGTCAAGGTCTGCGATTGATGTATGCTCGATTACAAGCGGCTGGTGGTATCGGATCGGCTCCATCCACGACCACGGCTACACCGACAGCGGATGGCGGCGGGAATGCTCAACCTCAAACGCCGGTACCGGCTTACACGTTGGAAGTATGGTTGGAAGATCAGGTACGCCAAAATTCAAACGGCCATCTTCCCACGCTGAATATGTTCAATGTTTTTTAGTATCCATGTATTGAAGTCAAAGGTTCATCAGTACCCGAAGTATTGCGTAAATCGTGCGAACATTTTCAACGTGTATTGACCCATTGTAAGACGATTATTGAACGATCGGATTCGCTCACGAGCAAGGTATGTCAAATGATCATACATCAGCAGAGGTATGATAATAAAAATCCGCGTTTTTTCAGCTGGAAGAAATTCATCGACGTTTATCCGAATCTTACGACGAACTATTGGCCGGTTTTGGCACATCGGATCAAAGTTTAACCGTCAATAATTCCAGTGCATTGCGAGGTCAACGTGCGAATAGAGCGTCGGAGAATTTCGCCTGGAATTTACGATTGGTCAAAGCTCAATTGGATATGATGGGGAAATTGCAAAATGAATCCAGAGATTATTTGAAACAGGTATACTGTAGTGATTTTAAATTAGCCTTGGGAAGACTAGCTTGGGCCTGCCTGCTGTGTTCCAGCAGAACGAATTGGGCCAGTTGTCTCTAATGGCACTCTTCCGTGCATATAGTTATTGCTATCACTCGTGACCCCTCTGAATTTCAGGTGCAAGATACGGCATGCTTATTGGGCGTCCTCAGAGATCAGTGCCAACAGCCGTGTTCGCATAGAAGTTTATTGCAAGCAAATTCTATTTGATCATTCTATTAGTGATATAATCATAGAAGATACCGGTGAGCAATAAATGCTTGATATATATTCCTATTCCAGTGCTGCTGTATATTTTTGTCATCCTATAGCTGATTATGTTGTCAGTAGCCATTCGTGATATGATATTTTGACATTTGATATATTGGTGCCGTGTCGGCACTGCTGTAAATTTGGAAATGCTAGACGTGGTAAAGGTATACGGTGTACAAATTGAGATATTGGAAAGAATAAATTCTAATGGTCAATGAGAAAATGTTGATCATGATTAGTTCATGAACTATTTGAAAATGTGAATGGATACTCCATGGTATTATGCAGACTCTTCATTGCTAGCATCCGTTTGATACCATTTTGCACATTTAGAATGCATGTGGTGTAGAAATTTCGAATCGTTTTATTCCTTCCAGTTCCATGACGACATGGAAATTTCAAATTAGCATGTGATCATACAGCAGAGATGTTATCAAGCTCAATGATGCTAGTGTGATTTCCCAGGTTTACGTTTTGGAGCAGGTTTCTTCGGATGAACCATATCTGCTTTCATAGCTTCATATCCATTTTCCAGATTACAATAATCTTTATGTTCTCCACATTGAGGCGGAGCTTGTCTTTTACTAAGCCGGTGGAATTCGTGCTGACATTCTGGAATGACAGTGATTGAACTGGTTTCAGCCGGTTCCGCTTGTATTTCGTGATGACACTCGCACGATGCTTTTGTGACGTTCTCCAATTTAGCTTGGCAATCAGTAGCCAATGGTTCTGAGCATTTCTTTTTATTTTGACAATGGGCCTGGAATTTAGCCTTCATATCGTCTTCGGATGGTTTGCTCTTATTGAACAATGCACGTTTGCATTCATGAATTTTCGCTATGTTCGGACAGGTTGCGTTCTTTCCGCTTTTGTGACTGAAGCTGAAAAAGGCTGGCCTATTTCCATCAGAATGCGACGTAGTGCATTTTCTGCTCTCAACTGCATCAAAGATGATCAAGCATGTGATCAGTCACTAGCATGTATATGTTACCTTGCACGACGACCACCTGGACCTCCAGGACCAGCATGGCCTTTAGGTCTAGCATGACCAGAAGGTCCATCACTACGCTTTTCATGATGTCCGCCGTCACTGGGAAATTCTTCAGGATTGAAGTCAGGCACTTTGCGTTTTATGCACGCGTCCATTTTATGCTTCATGGCTTCCATGAAATGCTTGAAGCAGTCATTTTTGGCTTCATGCTCGTCGACATTAGAATTATTTCCACCAATCCGATTGCCTTTACCCATTCCTTCAAGAACAGGGGGTTGGCATCCGTTGCTGAAAACCAACGTTTTTGCATTCCAGAAATTAGCATGGTTCTTATAAGAAGCTTACTCGGTATAGCATTTGTCCATTTGAACATTGATGGCATCGAGTTTAGCCTTAATTGCGTCCTCGTCCGCCTGATGACTATCTTCCATGCATTTGTGAGATTCCTGGAATTTTGCCTTGCAATCTTGGCCCAAACTCACAGCGGTAATGCTCAAGAATAAAATCGCTAGCATAAATTTCATTTTTGAAGCAGGGTACACCTTTTCGAATGATCAAAGAGTGAATGAGTGTTTTTATGTGGAAATGACATCATTTTTATACTGTCATCACGAAATCATGTGGGTGGACAGTTGGAAAAACTTCGTACGAGTTGCCTAATGCGAATGCACAGGACTTTTCGAGGAAACGCCCTTTAGAAACTGCGAAAGCACTCAAAATTCTGAATACGCAACTGGATTCCCCTGTATATTAGTTTGATTCACCAGGACTCATAACCGGAGGCGTCGATTGTCCTTTGAGATAATAGCTTGCACATTCATAGTTTGCTAGCACACGTGGTATCTACCGGTTTTGCCCGTGATCATTGATTTTTGGCCTGGTAATAAACACTCCAACGCTCAGCTGACGAGCAAATTATTATCCACGGAATTTACGCATGCAATTTTTCGCCTATAGTATACCATCCGTGTTTGGATCAGAATTTTCAACATGTTGTCGTCTCCGATTATCAATTTTACGCATGAACTTTCTCGTGCCCAGACTTTTTATGAAAAACGATAACATTATACTATTATCAATTGACGTCAAATCCATTATCCGCCTTTTAAATGAATCAGTTCAGTTAGCATGTGATTATCCATGTTATGCTTGGGATTATTACGACCTAAGAAGAAACATGTTCACGTGTGAAAAAGGCCATTGAAAAAACCTAAGAAAAGGTCCGACTACATTCCGGATGGACTCGTTATACCAGGCGTACATGATAGGATTCCAAATCACTGATGCCATAGATAACAAATGAGCAGTAGCGAATAGTAAATTCCAATTTCCATCTCTAATACGATCCTGTTGAAAAAGGACCAGCGATATACCCAAATCCCTCAACAAATTCAGCAAGCTCAACGGGGTCCAGAAAAGGACGAATCCGGCTACCATACACGCCATCATTCGATTGGTACGTCGACGTCGTTCCGTAGCTGTCCATCGAGCCGGCGTCGGAGGACCGGTGGAACCTCGTCGAAATCGAATCGTTTGCCTCGTTTTCAATCGAATAGCAATTATCGAATAACATATACTACTAACGGAGGCTGGTAAAATCACTAGTAAAGTGATCAAAAACGATCCGTAATATATACGCTGATCGGAACTGGGCCAATCTTCCATACAAATTTCACCGCATATACTATCCAGCTTATCCATTTTCATTCGAAACGCTAACGGCGACGCTAACGCGGCCGCCATACACGCCGTGCATAAAACGATCACTTTAGCTAATCTCCAAGTGATCAGAGTGCGTTTCGGTTTAGTGATCAATAATAATCGATCCACTGCGATCGTGGTGAACGTGAAACTGGACTGGATGACGCATAGGCCTTGAAGGAATCCGATACAATAACACATGAAATGAGGGAACGTCCAGATTTGAGAGAACGTCGTGGCCGCCGTGATTGGTAAACATAAAATTGTGATCGATAAATCGCTACACGCTAAACTGACTACGAATACACTTCGGACAGGGAAGGCGGGATTCGATTTCCCGTTCCCCCTTCTTTGTGTTGACAATGCAACCACAGCGAGTACCAGGCTATTTCCGATGAATCCGATTAACCAGACGATCGAATACAGTATACCGAATATGGTACGTATGATCACGTTGTCCAATAACGATGGGAAATATGCGCTCAATTCAGTACATCCCACATTACAATTATTACTTTGATTGGAAAATGCATTCTCGTATGCTTGCAATACTTGTATGGACGGATGATCGCAATCGTAAGCGCCCAGGTCCGCATCGTCCATTTGGTAAGCTAGACACATTGATCAATGATTATCTGGACGCGGTTTTTTTTTCAGCTTCGCATATAATATTCACCGGATTCAAAAGCCGCGACTCGAGACAACTTCTCCAGGGGTTTGAAAGCGTAAAATGAGAAGAGCTAATCAACGTTTGCATTTCATATAAGCTCATCAGAGATAGGATAGAGACATGAGGTCGTGTGAACCTTTGCCCTAGAAAAGCTGGAGGTGTACGGGAAAGAAAAGGCCTTGTTTTATGCATGAAATTCACGTGGGATGAGTATGTGATTGATGCCTCTTTCTGACGAAAGATAGCTTTTTCAAGGAAGGATGATCCTATGCTAAAATAATGGATCCATCCTGTACGTGGAGGATGCGTTTTTATTAGTTTTTTGAAAGAAAAAAACACGCAATAGCCAGAGTTGAAAATGCCCATTTTCATGCTTTCAAGAACGCCTACTCATATATCCTTTTCGGCTTTTCACTTGGTCATGAACACAATGAGGGTAACCATATCTTATGTCCACAATTGGAATTTGAAGGAATCAAATGCAATGAAAGAAATCTAATCCAGGCCTTTCTTTACAATTCTCATTTTAATGACAGCCTAACACTGGATGCTGTTTCACAGGATGATTCTTATGATTGAACATTCATATTGATCAGGAAAAGAGGCCATACCTTCTTCACATGTGCCCGTGAGCAAAAATTCTACGCTTATAATGGGTCATGCCTATGGGAACGCTGCGTTCGATAGTTCCCATTATTAAATCACAGATTAGATTTAACCCTCGGCTGTTGCCAGGGCCTCAATTCTGATTTCTGAAAGCTTTCGGAGGTCGCACGCGTTGAAAACATGAACAATTCCACAGTATCGTGTCCGGACGATGGCCAGGGAATGATTTATGGATTATCACCCATTTTCATGCTCCCAATTTCGATCGTAGTTATTATTTCGGGGGTAGCATTGAATATATTCGTGATATTTATGCTATGTTTACAAAATCGACTTTCGAATCAAGAAATTTACGTTCTCATATTATGCATATCGAATTTCATAATGATCGGTCCATGTTTTTCGACTTCCATATGGAAACGGATGATAGATTGTACGATATTCCCTAATATCTGGAATGATCTGCTCAGATTGGGATTACAGTAAGTGTCTTTGGCCATGAAGAATTCATGCAAATTTCATGCTACAATATGACAAAAATTGCTGGGAAGCAAAAGGTCCAGGAGGCCACCTGCAGTTACAGCATACCAAAACTTGAAATGCTACAGTATGACATTCTCTTTACAGGGTCCCAGCCGGAACCAGCGTTTGGCTTACTTGCTGTATTAGCATCGATCGATTCCTGATCGTCTACTACAACATCAATTATCTCAATAAAGAGACTAGATCGCGAGTGATCACGAAAATACTCATCATAATTACGTGTCACCTGATGACTGCAATTTTCTACAATTTCATCCGATATATGCCATCCGCAGTGTACATATACACTGATCCACTTCAATCCCCACCAAATACTGCCAGGCATATGAAACCTATTATCTTGTGTATCGATCGAATATTGAATATCGTGCGTTTGGTATCTGATCGATTGGTGCCTTGTTTTCTTTGCCCAGCCACATATTTGGCCGTGTTCGTGTTGAGGAATCGTCAAAGACGAGCAATCAGATACGGATCAACTTCTACAGGTGAAGCTCACGAAAGAGCTGAGAGACGAGTTAGGAAAAGTCGAAAATTGGTCATCGGTATTAGCGTATCGTTATTCCTATTTTTACTACCGGAGACAATTTTGGACTTCTCAACTTTAGTCTTGAACGTGCATATAAGGAGAAAAGTGGGGTACCTGACTTTAATTTGGTTCATGCCTTGCATATTGGATCCGATAATCAGTATTATATCATTACCCAGTTTGAAGAAAATGCCCACCAAGGTGATGCAAATGAGGCGTAGACTAGCCAGCTCGGATACGGGCTGTGATACGAATGGTTATAATAGGGGTATTAGTATGTCGTTGATAGGATCTTGATCGGTGATTGGGTATATTGATCAGTGCAACCACGGTTGTTGGGTGACGAGTGTGAATGTCAATGCAGGATTGACAGGTCATTTCTGTTTCTGTTTAAGATGCGGCATACTGTAACCGCTATTCTAAGCTGACAGGTACTACGTTGATTGTTGGCCTGATAGCAGGGTACTGTACTGCACGTACCATAATAATTTCCACAGATCATTTGAAACTGGTGTCCATTGCAGTTGCATTGACAATTATCTTTTGATGAAGCACTGTTGTATCATGGATTGTGATACGATAACCATCATCAAACGTATACCTTTAAATTTCTGCGAAAAATTCTGTCAGAAAAAGTCCATAAAAATCTCTATACCGAAAAAAGCCATCTTGATAGCTTTGCAAATCGTATTCACACGTTGTTTACGAAAACATTTAGCAGTACCGAAATCCTGAAAAATATTTCAAGTTAACTCCACAAACCCTGGGTCTCTCTAGGAGTGACCAGCGGCAAGATTTTTACGATACGAAGTTGTTATTGTAATTTCTGATATGACTACCAGGTGCATTATCAAATTGCGTAAGCTTGAGCTGAAGCTGGGCCGATCAGATTTGGTATAGCACTTGTGGGCAGTGCTAATCAGTGACGCATTGCAGATTACAATTGGATGATGCAATTATACTCAAGAGTATTGATCATTCATATTACGCATGGACATGAAAATCATACCAAAAATGGTCTGACTGAACCATTCACTATCACTTGTATGCGCAACAATTACAAAAGAATTTCGTCAAAGCTAAACAATCGGAGACCGGTGTCACGGTCATAGCACCCACCAATCGGATCACACCAGCTAATGCCATTAATTTTAAATGAAAATTCGAATTCTGCTGATTCCCAGCACCCATATTCCCATCTGCCAAAAAGACGATGCGTTGATACGCTTCTAACCTGGCCACGATTTGTTCACGGCCATCGTCGCCTGTTGTTTGACAAACCCAACAAGCTTTGGGAATTGAAGTTGCATTACTGCATGCAGCATTATTCACGACCGCCGGTTGACTGGAGAATCTTCCAATTACCACGCGTTCCGCCGATTCCAAACGCAACGGATCACCTGTGATTAGGTATCCGAATAATTCACCATTCCAATCCGTGATCGTAACTCTGGAGCCCCATGAAGATGATCCATCGCCGAAAGATAATTCTTCTCTCATCAATAACACACGGTCCCCGTAAGCTTCAATGTTCCACCAACGTTGACGACAGTCTAATTCTTGAAACGCATCGAACAACGGGCATCCTTCGGAATCGGTGATTTGGATATCACCGCCAACTACACGAATTTGAAATGCCCTTGCGGCTGCGAAATACCTTAGCACCTCTGCACGTTTACTTCTTGACGGCTAAAATGCAAAGATATATTGATAAAGGCATACTGTAGACTTGCTTGCAAGCAAATCTTCATGCAAAGTTAAAACGTAGGCGGGGCTAAAATAGCCTGCTAAGCTCCGCCTTCATTTGCAAATATACAGGGTGTCTATAAAGAAACTTACCCACTTTGTGGTAGAATTTCTCCATAACCAGACATCAGAATTTCAT
>JAQIWJ010000664.1:0-17650 GCA_034695185.1 Discolaimus major
GGAGCAATATTATCAAAATGCAATCACTGATACACAATCAGTTCACAAGTGATGCATTCGTCCCCATTGGCCACTATGCCTGGTATGCAGCTGGCTTGAGGCAGGATCCACCAGACCCTTTCGAAAATGCTTGTAGCATTTTATTTCCAAAGGGTGTCACTGGATGTTCAAAGTCAAAGTGTAGAGAACGATTT
Organism: Discolaimus major; assembly: GCA_034695185.1. NCBI lineage: Eukaryota > Metazoa > Nematoda > Enoplea > Dorylaimida > Qudsianematidae > Discolaimus > Discolaimus major. The sequence continues at coordinate 195 of JAQIWJ010000664.1, forward strand.
TTCATCAAATGCAGCATTTGTAATGCTGCCCTGTGCTTTTTGCACTTTTTCAAAAAGTATCACACGCATTTTTGACGAGTTAGACCAGCAACTCTTACGCGAGGGTCAATATTTTGTGGTCAGCATGTTTGTTCGTACATTTTGTTGAGGTTTATGGTAATACAGTAAATATAAGGTAGGCCTGAGAACAAGAAATTCTGAAGATTTTTTAGTTACTTTTCTTCAGCGACCGATTTAGCATGTAGCTTGTTGTTACAATTAGCTATTTGTAGATATAGTTATGGGAAGAAACGATGGCGTTTTTTTGTTCTGTAATATATGCTTCCCGATTTGCCCAACCTCCACGTGGTGGGAAGCGGAAACGGGTAATACTTATAAGGAGATATTTACTCGGCTAATTGGGCGCTCTACCACCTTATCACTGACTAGTAATCTTTCTTTCTAGCATTGAAAATTCTGCTGACTCTAACAGTACATGGTTTTAATGGTAGCAGACTAATTGTGTCTGATGCAATAAACATCCTTCCAAATCGGATCCCTCCAAATTCAAACTTTAATTAATTATTTCTAATTAATGGGCAGGCATTAGCAAAAATGACCTTTGGATTACTGACTAACATGACCAGTGCTTTAGTTCGAAACATAAAAAAACTCGATTCTCGTCAGGCACCAAACAGAGTTCCCTCGTAAGTCTAGTTTTTAAGGAAAATTTTCTGATTTCCTGTTTCTTTTAAATTACAATTCATCAATTTATACCCGTGCGATGACACCCGATGAAGAAAACAAAATGGACTGACACTGAATAATTGTACGGTGTAAAAAAATTCCTAACCCAGACTGGGGATGGTGGGTGGGTGCGTAGGAAAAAAATCTTTGAGACATGCGTACCAACCAATGCGGGCGTTGGAAAAACAGACCGAGAATGATGGTGTCTTGGGCGGTTTTTTTATGACCGTCTGAAAAATCCTCCGGTCGATTTTAGATAAGGACGAGTGTAGGAATAGCATTTTTATGATCATCGTAAAAAACATAGCAATAAGAATTGGAGGACGTGTCAATGTAAACTGATTTTTATGAGGTCGTTTCAAATTTGGTCGAATTTGTGAATTTGGCCGCACGCGTTGCAGCACTGCATCGGATTGCGCAATTTGAAGCAGCATGCTTCAAATATTGATTGATCTTCAAGATCGAGCGTAAATTGAGGCGCTACCTCAAAATATTCTGCAAAACGTTGTCTCTTATAAATTTTCCGACTGCATCATCAAAAATGACGCATTGCAATTTCGAATGATCGCAAACTCCGCCCCTTTTTAGGCCAAGAAGCGTCTCAATTCGAAATCACTTTATCACCATCGATCGGTGATAAGCAGAAATTCGATTTCCACACATTCTTATCATCGCAATTGACCGCGCCGAGACCGAGGCACCAATCCAGACCTTGGCCGGGTCCACAGAATCAACACCAATCCATGTCGAATATAAAATGGCACGAAGTGATCGAACGATTATTAGAAGTTCGATGCTCGTCCGATGGGATGTCCGTTTTATTGCATTATGAAAAAACCTACAGTCGATTACCGCCCAACGTAGTGGATATTATGCAAAAAGCTCATTTGTATACCGAAGCTGCTGGGCCACAATCGAATGGTTGTTCTACGAATTCGGGTTCTCAAAAGACGGGTGAAAATGATGGTGTTGTTTTATTGACCTTCGATTATGATGATTGCGGCGTGGAAATGGGCAGAACGTCCAACGATACTATCGCATATACTGTTACAGTAAGGTTTGAATTTGGCGGGTTACAGTAGACTTGCAATTGCTAAATGCTAGGCAAGGCCTTGAGCGGTTACAGTAACCCTATATGACTTTCATTCCAATTTGAATTTGGCGGTTAAAAGCAGACATTCAATCAATCCCAGGCAAATCCTTCAGCGGTTACAGTACACCCATCTGATTAAAATGATCACGTTTACAGGTAATTATCGAAGCTAATTACAATATCACGCCGACACAATCGATTTATTCGATCGATACTGAAGGTCAAGGTGATCAGACTCATGAAATTGCGACGCGTCAAATAAGGGAAAGCTATAGATTTCGATGTATTCATCCTTCTGGAAATCGAGTGAGCATTGATAACTCGGATCTTTGCAAAGCATCGATGATCAGGCCGTTTTTTCTTTTAGCACCAAGAAAGACCATCATTCTCATTGCACTTATCGGAAGATAGATATGCCAAAACGTATTGGACATATCCACGCTCAGTTGATCTGGGCAATTTGGTTTATTTGTATAGTGATGTGAATTTATCTTGGTACAGAGATGCGGGTAAGATCTTTTTTGGCCAATTCTAATCATGCCATTCTGGAATGCGTAGAAGCAATTTCGGAGAAATTTTTGTAAAAAACACATGGCATTGATCAATGAAATCAATATTTATCTGCACTGCGAATAATATGTCAATTTCACATTCACTCAAATCCTCAGCAGGATTACTGTAACCGCCTCTATCTTGCTGGCGGTACAGCTAGAAATGACCACTGGTCATCATATAGCATATCACATATGCCAAAATATCATTCCAAGCATCCTTGCTGATCAGGATTATCGAAATTTAAAAATTAAAAAAAGCAAAAATATTTGGCCTGACCCAGGCTCGACCTATAGATATGTTATTGAATCCAATGATATCGTGTCTGCACTCCGTATCCGCCAGGTTATGACTCCGCATGGGCGTAGCCAGAACTCCCCCCCCCTTCGGAGGGGGCTTGACCAAAAGAGCAGGGGGACCCTTCTCTCATAAATCTGGGTCCCCAAAGCCCCCCTGGCTACACCCATGCCTAAAAAACCAGAAAACGCTTTTATGCTGATGCATCCTCCAATGCAATGATTCCGCAATCCTAAAATCACCCATGATTTTAGGCTTGTACAGCTTTCCAATCACTTGTTGGACATCACCATCGAATGGGAAGCTGAGGAAGAATTTCCTCAAAGACGGGTGCCCAGCCAATGACGGTCGAGGGCGTGGCTTATCGTATATACATCATTTCAAAGATGGCCCCACGAAAGTCAGCGTCCATTTAGGCCAATACCTCCTATTCGAGGCTAATGATCAAGCCATAACTGCCGTACCTGATGAACTAGTATCGCATCGAAATGAGATCATGCTAAATTGCGAAGTGGTGCCATGCGTACAGAGCTTTACATTTGGTCTGCTCAATATTCCCAAGGTGAATGCTGTGATTGATCAGGCTGATCAGACATGATCTGTGATATTCATCGATTAGGCATGATTAATCAAGCATGATCAAGCCTGGTCTCTCTGATATTGATCAGGCATGCCTGATCGATCAGGCTGATCTGATGCCGATTGATCACACGATCAGGCTAGCATAATCGATTATTCCAAATATTGATTTTTTTCAGTGCCCAATCAGTCATTACTGCACTGGCATTCCACAATTGAGTCACGCTTTACCAATTTACATGCGATCAGTTCAACGTACGACCGTCTCAGCAGGTCCGGTGATGATCAAGGAGAAAATAAATCGTGTTGCTCCAAAAATCAGTAATAATTCGCATTACTTCTGTTCACATGATGTAAACAATCGATGTTCAGCATCTCAATCAAGTCAAACATGCGAAATGCAATGCTCGGATCAGAAAATCAGTATTACCGAACGTATCAGCAGTTCAGCACCCGGATATTTGGATGGCGTTGTGAGAACTCAAGTTGTGGTCGTTGTGGCGTTCGTCAGTTTCTGTTTTGGACTTTTGGTCATGGGTACATTGTGGTGGATTCATGTACGCACAGGTGAGTTGGTTTGAGTGACTGCAGGTCAATCAGCAATGGGCACTCATCTGAGTGACCTGTGACCACAGGGTCACTCATTCATAGTGACCGCAGGTCAATCACATGGTCACTCGTCGTAGTGACCACACACAGTCAGCATACTGACCACCAGGTCAGTCCTTTCATACTGACCACTGGTCACTCATTACAAATTCCTCTTTTCCAGATCCCGAACGATCCAAAACCGAATCCCCTACTGCCGACGGTGATCAACCTGGATCAACCGTCACCACTGCCAAACCAGGCCGAGCATTTCGTTTAAATCGATTCAAACATGCGGACCCAATCAACGAAAGTAGTCCAGGCAGATTCCCCGGTACATCAGTGACCGATCCGACAGCCACGTCCAGTTTATTACATCCGTTTCGGATCCAAGTGGACAATGCCAATGCACCGTCCACATCCGCATCGATCCAGAATGAGATCGCGGATACGAGTGCCGTCGATGCGTGCACAGCTCGGAGGCTATTGAATACATTGAGATAATCCAAAATCTCAATGAGAAAATTTAGTTGGAAATCTTATTGGAATTGATCTCATCTGTTTGATAGGAAGCACGTTCAACGTGCCTGAATACTTAGTATGCACATTTTTTTGTACATGCATCACTACTAGGTCGTTCCACATATCTCTGAGCGGGAAAAAGGACTATATCAACCTTGGAGTTGTTGAGACTGCCTGTGCGGAATAGAGTGGCCAATGGTCAGCATGGCCCACCCGAGTGACCTATTCCAACGCAGTGCGTTTTGAAAGTCTTTATCTCCCGCCAAAAGAATGTGGACCGGTCTCTTCGTATTATTTCTGTACATTTTTATCCGCTTTCTCATACTTCTTGCCTTTTTTTCTCGTATTCTAACAGCGAATGGCTCATACGTGGCCTGTAGTAACGGGCTTACTGTAACTAGGATTTTAATGTCGTTTTTTGAATGTTGGATTCGCCTTTTACGGCTTAGCCAAAAGGAGGCATGTGATGCCGCTAAGGAATTTGGATGAGGCATGGTTTTTATATACATATGACAAATGTTGACTATGTCAAAAATCCGATTTTTTGCTTATCATTTTTATCACGATACGTGATCGAAATTGGGTTGTGTATAAAATGTACGCGTATTATTTCAAACTTGAGCAGCACGTTTAGCCATAATCCAGAAATATAATCTCGGTATCAACGCTCGTACGACGATGGCTAATTTGGCATTCATAGGCGCCAATATGAGTTCTTCGCTTCCGTCCAAAAACGCATCGATTATTCGTTTCGAGGCCAAATGCGGAGGAATACCTTTACGAATAGTCTCGTCCAATTTAGCGTATTTTTCGCCACGCGCAGTCGTCGCGTTGATGGATAAATTCGTTCTAATATATCCCGGTGATACTAGCAATACACGGATGGGATATTTGGATATGGATAATTCCGATCGCAGGCAATCGAAATATGCTTGGAATGCGTGTTTGCTCGCTGAGTACGCGCTGCGGTACGGGATGGAAATCCGACCTTGGACGCTGCTAATACAAATAATGCATGGATTTGAAGATGAGCCTAAAATGAGGATTTATGAAATCCAGGCATATGGGATTAGTGAAATCCAGGCTGGGATAAGGGAACAGTGAAATCCAGGCATGGGTTATGGGATTTATGGGACACTATACCTGCAGTGTCCATAATGGCACTGGATTTATGAAATCCTGGGATATGGGATTAACATTTCCAGGGCTGCCCTTAGGGCTGCACGCATTGGGACTAGTCCCGAGCATGTACCATCAATAATGAGGATTTATGAAATCCCAGAATATTGGATTAGTGAAATGCCATACCTGCAGTGTCCATCATAGCTTGTAAAAGCAATTGTGTCAATTTAACATGACCGAAATAATTGACCAACATCAATTGTTGATGGACGTCCATACTGGTGGTCAAGCATGTACCACGCATACTCATGCCTGCATTATTCACAAGCACATCCAATCGACCGTTGGTCATTTTCAGAATATCACCAACCGCATCCTCGATCATGGATAAATCGGATAAATTCAAATAACACACTTCCGGATGAAATGCGTGTATTTGTTTAGCCATCAAGGCGTTTCTGATTTCGTGTAATTTCCCCATATCCCTAGAGGCTAATATTACTTTAGCACCGGCCGCATGGAATTGTTCAGCCAACGCTCGACCAAGGCCACTGCTAGCACCGGTGATTAATATCCATTTCCCCGATAATCCAGATCTGACAGCACCGTGTAAATTTCGACGCTTATTCTCGTATATTCTCATGCATATGGTAAAAATCAACGCGAATCCAAGGAATGGCAAGAAAATTTGACAAAGAATATTCATGACTGACATGGCTTGGCACATTTTTGCAAGTGCAATGTTCAACTTGCTAGCTGGGGGAATGAAGTTTGCTTACGTGGCTTTTAGATAAGCATTGCTAGGCTTGACTGAGAAGCTGGGAAATATCGATTTTTGCAATTGGATACATGCCCAGAAATGGGCATGTGCATGGAAGCCTAAGCTTGGGTGCTTTGGAATTTATGTATGCAAATTGTACAGTAATCCTCACAGATAAGCTTTTGCTTGAGAAACGGCAGGTCTTGGAAAAGGCGATTAAAATTTGCTGTCACTATTCAGCACAGGCCAATCTGCTAAATGAATTTGTGGTTCACGTGGTTGGTAGGTATGTAAATGTAGATTTCAAGTTTGTACAGTATGCCATTTTTGGCATATTGAAACTGCAGTTTTATGATCATGTTTATCCATCCAATACACATGCATGTTGTATCTTATGGTGATGTAAAATCAATCGATCGATCAGATTGATAAAAATCGATAATTGACCTCTGTCTGTGCATGAATAGCTGCAGAAAATCAGCTTATTGGCATTGATTTTTATGAAGCATAAATATTGCGAAGCCTGCTCTGATCGGTGCTGGATATCAATGAGCATTTTATGAACATGCATTTCTAGAAAACGTCTACTAATACTGCGATGAAAACACACATCACTCGGTCATTTCCACATCGGAAAGCGTAGTGGTTGTGGTTTTCGCCATTTCTTGTTCACTTCCGTCCGGTTCCCAATAGAAAAAGTCCAATCTCCTGTCCACGTACGGGCAGTCGTATTGCAACGCTGTGGATTCTTGCAACGGAATCCGAACCGGCGTACTGTCGGTCATTCTAGCCTCCAATACTAAACCGTCCAAATCCAACTCCACATTCGGCAGGCATAATTCGGCCACTCGAGTTTGGGTGGTCCAAAAGTAGCGTGCTATCGATTTCGGACAACAATGGTCGCTTTCGTCTTCTTCGGCGATGAAATGATTGTAACAACATTTGCTGAAATCGTCCGGACGATCGGCCGATAAATCGTCGTCGTTGCAGCATTGGAATCGGGCCTGAAAATATCGACTGATCATGTTTGAGTTTGCAATTGCTGTGAGATGTGACTTCAACGCATGGGTTCGAGCCCAGGTCTGGACACAAATTTTTGCATGCATACTGGATCACGGATAACTGCTATTGATCAGCCATGATCATGACCCTGATCGAATCGATCTAATCGATTCTCATGCAATTGCAATCATACTGTACCTGTTGATATTTTTGGAAACAACATAATGGCAGCGTTGCATTGTTGCACAACGGTTTTTTGCACATATCCGTCAAATAGACGCCTCTTCGACAACACGCGTGTAATGTACCGGATTCTTGCCATTGTCGATAACAGCTATCGGCCGGATACTTGAAGCATTCGGTACTTTTATCATGACCCAATTTGGGTATACGAGTTGAGCCTTCAGTCGTGACCATAACGGTGGACGTCGTGAATCTAGCTTTTGGATCGATGCTCCAACTCGTGGTATGCGGTTTCGTGGTGGTCGTTGGACGTCTCGGTGTGGTTCTCGTCGTTGGAACAGTACTGGTCGTGGTCGTGGTTCGATTCGTTCGTTTCCTAATGATTCTCCTGTTCACGACAGAAGCACCCACCGAGCCGACCGCACCGCCGCCGTTGTACCGATGGTCGGCGTCCGAAGCATCCTCGTATTCTTCGATGTAATCGATATCGGTCGGCGTCGCGTCCGTGCCAGCAACCGTTCCGATTGTGGACACTGGGATTTGCGCAGTATTTTCGCTCGGGATCCTGGGTGCTTGTGTTGTGGACGATGGCTAAAAATGGTCATATTTGGATATCGGAGTCAATGATGGCTCCGCCGATCATCCGTACCATCGGAGTCATAGCCTCGATTTCGGATTCTTCTCCTGATGTCACCGATATCAATACGGGAGTTGGAAATGGAGTTTTCGCAGTGACCACTGTTGTGGTCATATCCAAATCAGGCATGCTAGGAGTGGTTGTTTTTCTACCTCTCGGTCGTCTGGGTGGTTTCCTGGTTCTTGGCTCCGGTCTTGGTGACGTCATTTGAGAAGGCGGAGTCGGGATTTGATGCGGCCTGGCGGTCACTTCCGTCTCGAAAACGTGGGTGGTCGTATTTCCAGGGGCTACGTTCAAATACGCTCGGACTTTCTGAAAATGCAAGCTACCTGAAATTTCGTGTATTTCAATGCCAAAAATTAGACTCCATATTTACAGTATGCCATGCCTAATTTGTCTAAAATTTGCTACTGTTCACATGCGAGAGGATCTTTCTGATTACAGTACGCCATTAGCGTAGTAAAAACCGAAAATTTATGGTCTACTAAAATATGACCAGATAAATGCTACAGTATGGCTGCATGAAAATTTGAATTAGCTTCTCTATCTAAAGTACGATTTGAGCATAGAAAAATACCATATGCAATTGCCAAATATTTGGCTTTCGATAACAATCATTGGATTTAGTTGATCTCCTGTTCTGCAAAAATGCGGAAAGATTTGCAGCATTCAGGGACTGCAATTACCTACAGGCAGCTTCAAAATGCCCTTACCAAAGTAGTGATTAATTTGCACGGACCACATTTCTCCTGTCTCAATGTTGCGTATAATGTGGATATGGTATAATGATAATACAAATAACTTTGCGGATATGGGATATAGTAGCTTAATCGACCGCAGCTGAAAATCGATCAGACTGATCAGCATGGCTGCCATGCAAGCATTGCATGCTTGCTTACGCATCATAAATATAAAAATCATCTTTATTCCCCTTCATTTTAGACCAAATCGGTTCGTCGTTGGTTTCTTGCACTACTTTTATCCCATGCGGATCCAAGTATCGTCGAAAATACTCCACATATTGAGCCGATTCATTCCACGGTGCAACAATTACGAATTGCACTTCGTGTACGCTTTGATTTTTGAGCATTTTCGATAATGCTACGAATCTGAAAATCGATCGGCAATCGAATACTGATCAGTATGCGTATGATTATCGATTACCCTTCGATTTGTGATCGACAAAAACTACAATGCAATTCCATCAAGGCCACTAACGTGACGTTCCCATGCGTTTCTCGCATGACATCCCGACCATTGGTTGTCCAATGAGGAGCCGCCTGGCATTCGGTAGGCGGAGCTTGACCATCGGTCGAGGCTCGGCCATTGGCCGAAACCTCATGCATCAAGAACAGGAACAGTACGAAAATCATTTTCATAAATAATTTCAACGCATGATTCTTTGAAAAGTGGAACCGAACGTAATACGATTTCGTAAGGAAGGCTTTTAGCCAACACTCCGCAACCTTCGTACGAAATTATTCCCAATACCAACCGCCTGTTGCGGCTTTACGCCAGTTGTCAGTTTTTATGCGCAATTGACGAAAACAGTTGTCTCCGAAGCATTCTTTCATTTTGACAATGTATTTTCACATTATACTAACATTACGCTACTATCCGAAATTCCCATCTCAATCCACCAAATGGTCAGGAAATCTCAATAGCAATTGTTCTTTTCCTGACAGCCTATTGGGTCAGCTGCCTTTGTGAGCAGAAGTGCATTTTTTGAATTAACCGAATGGAAATTTTGAATAATTTCACTCGAATGATGGATGGAATGCTATTTTCAGAGGGCCAGAGTATAAGGCTAGTGGTGATCAGAGATCGCAGAATATTCTGCATAAAGAAACAATTGGCTGGCATGGGCTTTTTTCCAGCCATTCACTTCCTTGGATACATTCAAAAATACGCATTACCTTGTCCATGCAAAGAATGTCAAATTTTTGATCTTCTTATCCAAGCTAATAGCATAGCTCGGTTGCCAATCCAAGCTGAACATACGCATGATTTTAGAGAAATCGAAATCAGAAATATTTTGGGCATACTGTAGTGCCAGCCATGAAAATGAGAGCCTACCTGAAACAGGCTGCATGGCTGAAGCATTCGCGGTGCTTTCTGATTTCGAAATTCAAGCTTACATCACCAACCGAGTACAGGATAAAATTTCCAGCAGTTAACAAATTCTGACTCATCCATCGCAATGTTTTCCCTGTGCATAGCAGAATTCGGATCCTTCTTGACTGATCGATCAAACTAACCCGATTTTGCACCGAATTCGCAGTGATCATCACCGCAATGGATAATGATCAAAATATTTTTCGTGATCGCGATTTGCATCGCAGATTAGCATTGGAAGTGGAAGGTACCACATTTTGGGTACCTCGAGACACGTTGGCTTCGTACAGTCCGGTATTCAAAGCCATGTTGTACGGCGATTTCGAAGAATCAAAACGCTCGCGGATTCCAATGCCAGAGAAGAAAGCTGAGGAAATTTACGAACTCCTATTATGCTTGATTCCAATGCCCAACGTCAAAGCAATCGATTTTGGGAATATGAACATCATCCTGAAGCTGTCTGATGAGTATCAGATCGAATATTTACAACGTCGTGTGGAGCAATTTTTATCGGATGATCTGAGAATTCGATCAAGAAGCAATGACTGCTTGATCACTATTCTGCGTCTCGCTTCCCAATACAAACTGATACACGTCCTGGCTGCGTGCGTCAAAAGATGCGGTTTGGAATTCACAGTGGATCAATTGATGCCGAATTTTCAGCATCTCCGATTGGAAGTGATCGCTAGTTTGATGACGTATGCTGCTGCTGGGCCACATGAGACTCGATGCATTTACGATTACAAATATCAAGACATTCTTCGGTTGCTATGATACATGTCCCAATCATAATCAGTACAAGAACTTCAAGTGTATTCACTGTAAGAGAACTGTTTGCGGGACCTTCATGGAGGCAGAAAATAAGGGACAGACTGCTTGCCCTGGTCGAAATTTGCACGCGATTGATGCAGTTGTGAAGCAGATGCTGGAGAATATGAAGTGAGGGATACGGGACACATGACATGATTGACATAAGCTGCTGATATGGATGAAGTTATTCAGTTGATTACTTTGAGACATAAAATTACTTTTGATGACTAATGATGACCTTGTCAAATCATTTGTGAACATACGCATGCACTTGCAAGTCGATAAGCTATGCAAAATTTTTCTCTGGTACATTGCACTTCAAAATCTATAATCCAAATTTCACATGTCAACCAACGTGTGCATTTTCTCAGAATGTCCATTTTCGAATTCCTCAATGAACATATCCCCCATAAAATCTCGTGTTGAATATAAAAATCATGGCGGCTGGACTTGACCTTGTCAATGTACATAAACATAGTCGGAGGAAAATTTGCACTGCGTCTGGTCGTCTAGTACCTGTATTGTGAAATTTACAAGAAATTTCGTCACCAATATGTATTCCGTCTTCGCTGAGTATTTATATTTTGACTGAACGTATATTTTTTGGGTAGGGTTCGAATCGAGATGGACTCTTGCTTCATAATTGCGCAATTGTACTTTCGAATGTAAAAAGGGCGGCATATTCGAAAAATGCCCAGCATTTTTCTATTCATTCACACCCGATTGAACGGGGCTGTCCATTTTCTAAATAAGGTCGTTTCAATATTTTCACTCTTCTTCGACGTCGAGCCAAAGGCAGGCGTAGGAGAAAAGTTTGTCTAGTGAAATCAGCTGACTCTTTTTCTCGAGAGAGAAGAGAATGCCTGGCATCGTCTGCTTGGCTGCGTGCCCTGTATTCTAAAATGTACAGTTCTAAAATCAGCTGTATATACGGAATGATATGTTCATTATAGCTAGGACGGTATCAGAAGTCCTACCTTCTGTCCAATGTTATCTTCGTAAATTTGTACATTGATAATGGAGGTCATCATTTTTATAGACGCGTTTTATCTACGCATGTGACTAGACTTTTTACATCCTCATTTTCGTCCATGATTGTCAAAGGCGTGGGATTTTTTCGAGTTCTCCCCAGTCAGAAGCATTATTGGTGAATTCTGGGAATTAGTCATAAGCTACAGTACCCCTGTGTATTTCTATGCTGTAAACTACAGCATGGCCGGAATATCCCTCGTGAATTCTGGCCAGAAAATGAGATTTTCAAATCTGCATGTCCGTCATGTGAAATTTTCCCATGTAAAATTTCGACCACAAAATGAAGCCAAATTTTCGCCATCTGCCATTCTCATTATGCGTGGCTTTTTGTACCATCTGCCATAGTAGTCCCCACGCGGAGGGGTGGACAAAGAAATCAGTACTGAATTATACAATCGTCCTTGAATGAATCGAGCACCGTACGCCAAGGTTATTTATTGTACTGAACCATTTTTCCAAAATGTCCACGTCCACACTAAATTAGCTAGACAGTCCGGTCCGAAGAACTGGCACCGACTGTACACGTTTTCCATATAGTAAATATTTGAGAATCTCACTCAAACAATTTGCGCATTTTCCTCGCAGATTCCGTCTCGACTGGTCCCCCCCCCCAACCCAATCCGAAATAGTTTACATAAGGACCGGTACAAAAAGCTTGATCGAACAAACGGTGGAAACAGTATATTTCGAATTCATCCGCAGTGGATTTCGGAAATCAGGATGGTTTTACTACGTGAATTCGAGGATGAATTAGAAGATAAAGGGGAATGGTGTTTGGCATTGAGTCGAATCATGCCCTCGTTGCAAGATTTGCATCAGGCGATCTTATTACGTGATGTGAGAAAGGTAAGTTCAATCAGATTGCGGTTGGGAACAAGCGCAATTGCGGTACCGCAATTGCAGATACGTGGCATATGCATGCATCGCAATCAGTACCGCAATTGCAGTTCCATCAGATTGCGGTTAGAACAAGCGCAATTGCGGTACCGCAATTGCAGATGCTGAAAATCGCCATTTTTGGGACAATTGCAAATGCGCATTTGCATTGCATCGCAATCAGCAGCAGATCATCTGCTGAAAAATCGATATTTCAGGTCCGCCTTTTATGCGCGTATTCACCGATCAATACGAACAGTAGCTTACGATCGGTGACCGCGTTGAGCCTGGCGGTCCAACAAAGCGATCCGGGAATCGTTGCTGTCCTTTTGGAGCACGGTGCGAATATCAATAAGCTATCCAGAGATGCGAACGGTCGTCTGGAAACGCCCCTGATCACTTCGTGTCGCCAAGCTAATTACGAGCTGACAAATTTACTCTTAAATTACGGAGCCGACGTGAATGCGGCCGATTTCTTCATGCGTACGCCCCTGTTGATCGCCGTACGCGAACGATCGTTGGAATTGTGTCGATTATTGATCGATCACGGGGCGAATTTGAACGCGGGCGATAAACGTAATCAATGCCCGTTATACGTGGCCACGAAATACTTGGGACGCAGCGAAATGGCCAAAATCCTGATCAGGCACGGATGTAAATTGGATCCGACCGATTTGGACGGCCGAGGCGCCATTTATTGGGCCTTGGCGAATAATCAAGAGAACGTGTTCAAAATGTTGATCCACGCCGGTGCGCACGTGAATCGTAAGGATCGCGATTATATGACCAATAATCGAAGTATGCCGCACGGATTGAGGCAAAACGAGGAATTAGTGGAATGGATCAGGCACGAATTACGTAATCCGCCGCCCTTATTCCGATTAGCCGCTCAGAATGTACGTCATCGATTATCCGAGAGTAATAGATCCATTTGGCGTATGATCGAGAATTTACCAATACCAAAAGCGGTGCAACAAAAATTGAAATTCGTCAATTTCGACTGAACATAATTTCTTCTTTTGCTTGCATTTGCTTCGAATGTGCAAGAATGTACGTAATTTTTTTCACCGTTGATCGCACACTTTTGTAAGTAACTTCTGTATGCACGGAATAATGTGTGACGCAATATTGCGCAATTTTTTGAAATTTGGATGTTCTGTAATTTATCAATTTTCATGCACCAAATGATTCGTGCGATTATGTTTATCAGTTACTGAATCGATATATTGCAAAATACAGTGGCAAAATCGATCTGATTATGATCAAAACGAGAGTTCTATTCATTGTGGTATTAATATTTGAATTTTGGTGTAAGCAGTTCGCGCCTACATATCACCAATGTGCACCTACAGTATGACCAGAGGAAAAAGCCGAATTTTTAGAAAAACGCGATTTTCTATCAAATTTATTTCTCTCTAACAAAAGTAAAAATTTGTGGAATTTTATCAAATCCGACTTCGAAAATGTTCTCATCTCGTGGCGGTAGTACCAGAGTTGGCGTCGGTGATGCTCGTGCTCGAATCGAAATTCGTCGACGAGCTCAACATGTACAAGAAAAAGTGGCCGCCATTCGTCGCCAACAAAATCAACAGCGTCGATCATCCGAAGGCAATCAACTGCAAACGAGAAAGAATATTGTACCTGGCGATTTATCGGCCAAGTTAACGAATCGTATGGATTTATCGTCGAAATTAATGAATCGTCGTAATCGTCTGGGCGGTCAACGTGGTCAATTTCAACAACAGCCAACCACGAAGACGTTCCAAAATTTCAAAGTAGTGGCCGATGTGGACGACGCTGAATTACCGGCCTCGTCTCCGCTCGGCGTTATTGTAAAGAAAATATCCGGCATCGATAATGCTCGGGATATGACGAATTTCAAGATGAGGGTAAGTTTTTTGCAGCTATTTTTTTGAGCGCGATAATAATGATTTCTTGTTTCGGGTTTTCAATAATAAAGCAATTCCGGCGCCGCCTCAACAACGCTTCGCCATCGGAAATAAAAGAAGCATCTCCACAACGCCCATTTCTCCAATGAAACGTAGACGCCAAGTGGACGACGAGGAGGAGGAGATAATGGAAGAAATTCAACCAAAACGACCAGCCGGAGGCATGGGAATGTTTGTATCCGCATTAAAGGTAAGCATGTGATCCATAATTTTATGGACCCTGGTTCATACTGATTTCCTTTCAGAGAGCTCAGTCGCAAGATTATGGCACGGGAGCTTCGATTTCTGGTATACGACGTCGCACACCTTACGAGGCAACGACCGCGTTCGGTGGTACGCCATTTGGTGCGTCCACTATGATGGCCGATGTGGAAGAGATCCAACGCCCCATGCGCGTACCAATTCAGCAGCGTTTATCAACTCCAGCACGCGTGCCCGGCACGTCTGGCGCTAATATGGTCAACGGATTTCGAGTATTGATCAAGCAATTGAACGACACTGTGACGGCTGATGATCTGAAGGTAAATATTGGTAGTTGTGCAATAACAGCTGTATCATAATACTCGTTCTTTCAGGAATTATTCAGCTCTATTGGTCAATTGAAAGATGCGTATTTGTTGGAACATGGTTTGGGCGAGGTTATTTTCGTCAAGAAAGCGGATGCCGAAATTGCAGTGAAACAATTCCATAATCGCGAATTGGATGGTAAGCTGAAGGTTTTTGTTTTATGTGGTCTAATATGCACTCATTTCAGGTATCCCAATGCACTGCGAATTGTTGCCATCAATGACTACGAAAATCGGAATGCATAATCCGAAATACAGTTCGTCGAAGTTGAACCAACGTTTCCAAGGATCGGAGGGCGAGGTGGATATGCCTGGTCGTGGATCAGTTGCAAATACGTAAGTGTATTTCCTGCCAAATGTCCAGCCTCTATGATCTTCCCTTTCAGGAATGCCATGGGTCCGAATCCGGACAGAGAATTGGTCACCAGCGTTTTATTTGGTGGAAATCGAGTCGGCGTGAATGGAAAACCCGTCTCGTTCACTGTCAAGGTGTAAGATATACGGATTATGAGGATATTAGATCGTTCTCATTGGGGTGGTTTTCAATTCTTTTCAATATTAGCATGTATAATCAACCTATTGTAGCATGCTTTTTGGAACGCTGACGTATTTGATCTTTGTATGAGTAAATTCACAGCTGAATATTTCTGTCCGATTGCTGTATTCATGCCGTGAATATCGGCTATTTTGGTATTGAACATCACTGCGAATAGCCATGGCGGCTTGCTTTGATGTGGCAGGCTGTCATTATGTCATGAAAGCTTATCATTATCTTTGCATATGAATGGAAAAGCCGATCCTGCGCAATCTGATCTGCATCCCAATTGATGCATGGGCTGATACTGGAATTTTGGATTCTGATAGGGTGGTATAAAAGTTCAAGCAAAGCACAGTAGCATGGTGGGACTGATTGTTATGATAAGCACTTGATCATGAAATTCATCTCCATGTTGGCCATAATGGCAATGATATCCGTTCTGATCCATCCTGTTGCATTGATTCCAAAAGAGTATGTCCTATGCATGGCATGGCTTGCATCGTAGCTACTATGATGCCAGTTCAGCAGCACTAGCATTTTGATCAGTGCCAATTCGTTTTAGCAGAATTAAAAATCTGTGCCTCGATGCTGGATACGCATGTAGTACAGGAAATGAATGCTGCTCTAAAATCTGCGGTAAGAAAATGTCAAATTTTCTATCATAGCTGCTAGTTTCCTGTCCGTATGCAGAAGAACCCAAGGATTCTTGTGTAAGCGTTTCTGTCCCTGGTTCGCTTTGGTGTACGGAAAAGGCGACGAACTGAGAAAGAGAAATGATGTCAACGATTCCAACTTTTATGATTGGACCATTAAAATTTGCAAAGTTCGATACTGGATGAGTCTTATACAGTAACCCATTTAGTTAGTCAGCTGACTATGCATTTTGCAAGCATGGACTTTGGGAAGCAGTAGGCAAATACGCTTACAGTATGCCAGCATTTCGAGTGGCCTCTGTGTAATTGAGGATTTTTCTGTTACGGTCTGGATGAAAAACGCACCCAATCGGGTTTGTGCAAAGAATATTACAAAAAAGATCATGGCTAAGCCAATCTAATGATTGCATTTCATTTGCTACCAATCAATCACCGCAAAAAACCCGAATCTAGCAAAGCCAAAGGGCTATTTGTCTCAATGAGTAATTCAGAACCAATATCGAACATTTCTCACTTGATAATCCGCTTGAGCAGAGTGTTTGACCAGAGGCTAATTACAGTATGCTAATCGGGTACATTTTGAGATTCATTTTGGCCAATGCCAAATACGTTTTGGTTGCTATTGGTTTACTTATTGTTGCCATATTCACTATTTGGGATGTCGTACTTGTTTCGCAAGAATTCGGATACAATAATCGGCTTACAGTGGTGAGAATGGAAGTCGGAGACAAATCGTTCCCATTTCTCAAGAATATGACTCTGAAAATATGCATACGTTATACAGGGTGTCCCAAAAGTCACCCACCATCTTTGAATTTGAATAACTTTTGATATAATCATGCTGTGGACCTGAAAT
>JAQIWJ010000665.1:0-17632 GCA_034695185.1 Discolaimus major
TATTGATTGATCACGAAAATGAATCACTCAAACTAGTACGACATCAATGAAACCGACGGCAGTTCAAAATCTTAGAGAAAATTTTAAACGGGAAAAAGAACGCAACACAAAAAAATTTTGAATTTCTTACGATTTCTGAATAAGCTGCCGATTTCATCGATTTACCAACTTTGTCCGCTTTGCGGTGGAACGCCGAGCAAAGTCTTGGCCCTGGCCGGTTGCTGATAAGCCGCCGCCGTCGCCATCATTCCGTTGCCGCCTGTCCATTGTTGCGTTGCGGCGTAATTTTCGTAATAATTGTATCCGTTCGACGTATTCCCACCGCGTCCGTACGAAGAACGACCTGAAATCAGGGTGAATTGGAAGGCCGCTTAATGATCTATACAACCTCAGCTAACCTCCGCCATCGAAACGTCCTCGCTTAGCACTTCCACCGCCATAATCGTCGCCAGCAGCTCGTTTTCCGCCTTTGTATCCGCCACTGGTACCGTCGTCATCTTGCTTCCAACGACCGCGTCCTAAAAAACCAATCCATGTATTCATCGATGCCTCTTAAGCGAAAGCTGAATTTCATACCTGTTCTACCCCTCATCGATTTTCCAACTTCAGCCAAATTGTACAACTTCGGATTCACTTCTTGTCCGGCTTCTTCCAAAACTTTGATCAAATCCGAAGCGTTTCTGGCGTTGGAACTGGTGAAGAACGTGTACGAGGTTCCTTTCTTATCACGACGACCGGTACGTCCGATACGATGAACGTAATCCTCCGAACAATTGGGATAATCGTAATTGATCACGTATTTGATATCGTCCACATCTGAAATATAGGCTTGAATTAGTACGAGCGAAATTAGCCTTCGCAAAGAAGCATGCTACTGATATGCAAGCATGAATTTGGACTGCTATCATCTACTATCCCCCATTTAGAGACCACCGTTTGGTCTCATGGAAAAAAACCCATCGAAGCCAGGTACATCATCAAAACGTACCTGTCTCCGTGTGCAATTACAGTGACAAAAGCAGGGGTACGCCATAATTTTCGGCGTCATTTATCTCCTTTGCATTGATGGCGTCACGCTCGTCATACAAGTTGACATGACGAGGCAACGCTTGCACATGGATTACTCTCCACCACATTGACCATCTGATATGTCAATGCATGGGAACAGGAAATAGCTTCCTCCTTCACAGGACGACCGATAACAGAATTTCAACGCACCAGGCGGAACCGTGGCTGCATATGAGACGACGAGATCAATCTCAAAATGTCGCCACCTCCGACGACAATTAGCCAGCCACGACGCCCAGCACTTTGGTCGTCCCGCCTAGGTAAAGGAGGCAGGATTATAAATAATTCGAGCACAAGCTCGTCATTATGCCATAATTTGCTAACTAGGTAAAAAATCTTGGTACATACCCAAACCGCGAGCTGCCACGTCCGTAGCGATCAATATCGGCGATTTGCCTTGCTTGAATTCTGGAATACGAGCCGCAGTTAGGCGAGACCAAAATGAAATGAGTAAAATATTCTTACCACTCAAGACGAAATCGCGTTCCGCTTGCGCCTTGTCACCGTGAATACACAACGTTGGCCATCCGTCACGACGCATCCAGCGAGTAAGCTCATCCGCTTTGCGTTTGGTTTCCACGAAGATCAAGACTTTCGGATCACCGTTCTTCGTCATTTCTTCCAATAATTTCAACAATCTGAAAAAAAGATCCGATTAGAATTGCATTCAAAATGAACGCAAACTGATGCATGCTTCTGCAACGCATGCGGATGTACAGCATGTGCCACGAGAAGACGCGAGAAAAAAGGGCAAGAAAGAGGAAAGGAAAAATTCGAAAATGCACACTTGTTTGCTTTCTCATGCTCTTCGAGCAATTCCACTTTTTGAGAAATATTGCGATTAGCTGATAATTCGAACGAACCGATATTCAAATGAGTGTAGTCGATCAAGAAATCCTCGGCCAAACGTTGCACTTCCTTTGGCCACGTGGCGCTGTACATCAGCGTTTGACGTTCCGGCTGAAACAAGGGCAGGCCTTCTTACAATACAGCACCTCCTACGAGATGAATTCAAAGCATGTGCCCAATCGAAAAACACGCTTTGGATTCGCCTGCCACTTGTTTAGTCAGCCGAGCTAGACTATAGTCTTTTACAAAGACACAAGCAGACAGAAGCGAACCAAACCTTTCGTTTTTCTGGTGTTCTTCCACAACATCGATAATTTGCTGAATGTTGTGATTCGCGGCCAGCTCCAACGAGCCAATGGTCACGTGAATATAATCGCTCATGAATTCCTCCGCTAACTGGCGCACTTCCTTCGGCCAGGTGGCGCTATACATTAGCGTCTGGCGGTCCGGCTGCAACCCAACAGCTTTCATGAATTTTTTTATGATCAAAAAAGCAGCTCCACGAAATTTGCTTCAAAACTATTCATTGCGCAGGAATATCCATGCATCGCTTTGCTGCGCATTATTGCGCAAAAACACATCATATAAACTTACCCGAATTTGTTCGACGATTTTACGGATCTGCGGTTCGAATCCCATATCCAACATACGATCAGCTTCGTCCAAAACGAGGTACGTGCAACGACGCAAGTTCGTGGTTTGAGATTCCAAGAAGTCGATCAAACGGCCCGGAGTAGCAACGCAGATTTCCACACCTGCAAATCAGAACTACGGATCTCCGGTCGACCGCAAAAAGCAAACGGCTTACCTTTAGTGAGATCGCGTTGCTGCGGTCCCTTAGCGGCACCGCCATAAATGCAAGTGCTGCTCAACTTGGCTCGTCCACCATATTCGACGGCGACTTCTTGTACTTGCTGAGCAAGCTCGCGAGTTGGACATAATACCAAACACTGAAAATAAACGCCCACATTAGCCAGTTATGACCATACAGAAAATTGCATCACTTACGATTGGTCCATCGCCTTTCGATAACGGTTGTTGTTGAGAAATATGAATGATCCCCGGTAGCATGAACTGAAAGGGAAAACGGTGCCTTGTAATAAGTCTTTCACAAGGGAATTCACAGCTTACCGCCAACGTTTTCCCGGAACCGGTCATAGCGATTCCAACCATATCGCGTCCGCTCATTGCCACTGGCCAACTGATCGCTTGAATGACGGTTGGCTTGTCGAAATTTTGACGAAGTTGGGCGATCATATCAGCTGAAATAAAGGATCGTCATACATTATCCAATTGGATACCAAATCATGAGCATACCTGGAAATCCGGCTTCTTCGAAATTGGAAATTGGACGTGGAACATCGCGACCACGAACGGTGACCGCGTTCTCTTTCAAATAAGCGTCCACTTCTTGATGAGTACGATTGGTGACGTTGGGATGTTCTTGATAGAAATCTTTCTCGAACGGCAGCAATTTGATGGTATCCCATTTCGGTTTCCGCAAATTCTCGCCCGGTTGCTTGTTTTTATCCCATCCGGCACCGCCGCCGCCTCCTCCATATCCGGTTCCATACGCGGCGCCTCCGTAAGCCCCGAAACCGGCGTTCGACGATTGTCCACCGCGACTTCCATATGCTCCGTATCCGGTCGCTGGTTGTTGATAATAATTGGAGCCATAGCTGAAATAAAAATATTCGTGATTGGAAAAATCACGAAGATATATTTCATGAATGATAAAAACATGGATTTCATGATCAAAATCCGGGCTTTCAATTGATAAATCAAAAAGAACTTACGCAGAATTATTATATCCGACCATTTTCGTTGAATCAATAATTACGTAATCCGTAGAATTTCTGAAAAATGATTCATTGTAGATACTAGTATTTCTCAACCGTCACAATCAGCCTTTACTTTTTTCTCTCAATTCTTTGGAAATGGGAAATAATAAAGCGACTATAGGAATGGCCAAAATATTAGATTCTAATATAAGAATTTCAATTTCAATCTTCTCAATTGGAACTTCCTTGTCGAAAATTATTCGATAAGAAGCAAAAGACGTAAAATTCACGTGAACGTGGATACGACGAGAACGAATGAAAAAGAAAGGCGAGGCTGGCACGAGTTCGTGCAACTGACGTCATTGACAGCCGGCTGCTTATGACAAAATCGACCGATTTTGTTGCGATGCACCTGAGCATCAAGTGGAATTCTCTGGAAGAAAAATGTTGCGCTTGCATTGCTGATTTCACTTAGAATTTTCCAAACAAAATTTTATCAGTTTTATTTTGGGAGAAAGAAAAATTTGGGTGCGACTCGAAGAAATATTTCCATTCAATTCCACTTCGTTTATTGAATTACGGTTTCAATCATTGATCACGAAATCATGCCATCGGCCATTCCGTCGAAATTGCCCAAACAATCATCGACGACCACATCTGCCGTCGGTGAAAATCAAGAGAAAGCGGCGGATGCGGCTCTAGCTATCGTTCAAACGATGGAGAATAAAATACGAAATTTGGAAAAGCGAAAGGTAACCCTTATTTGTAATTATTTAATAGCTGTGAAGTAATTTGCTTTAATTTTTCAGGGGAAATTGGACGGGTATGAGCAGAAATTGAAGAAAGGTCAAGAATTGACGAAGGATCAAAAAGAAGCCGTGGCTCATCTTCCGGAAGTTGAACAACAATTGGAATGGACACGAGATTTGGTCAAATCATTCAACGATATCATCAAGCAGGTAAGAATTTCTAGCATTGCAATTAGGGATTTGGCCTTGGCTGAAATATGAATCATTTTTTTGCAATGGCTAATGATGCAATGTTCCGTTGTTTTTTTTCAGTACAAGAAGCAACAGAAAGCGGAGGAGAAAGCCAAGAAAGCCGAGCGAGCTCAATCGGAAATCGGACGTTTACGGGATCTTCTACAAATCCAGGACATTCTGAGCAGTTTGGGCAACGACAGCGTGCGAAAGGATTTCGTCCACGGAGAAAACGGCGCTATCGTAAGTTCGTTTTTCGCTCGTGCTTTTGCAAATGATCATAATCCCTGTTTTATTTCAGAAACTGACGGAAGATGAAATTCAAAAACTCGACGAGCTTTATCAGAAATTATGCCCATGCCATGAGGATCTCACCGAAGGTCAAAGTTGGTCGACCTTTCTACAAGAAGGCTCTTCGGCAACGTATTCGTTCTTGATGAATTCCAACAGCCCCGTGCCGTTTTGTGAGGGAATGACGTGTAAGTTTTGTTGCATTATTTCTTTTGAGAATTAGTTATTTAATTGCTGGTTTTTCAGACCGGGATATGCGATGTCTGGTCGACAAAATTGCCAATTGCGGATATTTCGATACGAAACTCAGATCGCAAAGTCCGGAACAAGGTGAGTTTATGCTCGATGTAATTCTCAGTCATCGCTGAATGATGTCTGAATTTTAGCCAAGTCTGAAGCGGCCAGTACGATTAGCAACGCCGACGATAATGGGCGCGTTGGCGGTGAGAATGCTGCGGAACACGGAACGATTATCTCGTCTTTCAACGGCGGTGGTGGTTCGACGGTTGGTGGACCGCAATTGGCCGCGGTTATTTCGCCTCAACGACAACAATCTCCGTCCGACTTGATCGGCCAAGGTGGAAAGACGAATGTTAGTTTCCTCCAAGATGACCAAAGCGGCATTAAAGGTTACGGTAAGCGTCGTAATTTTAATTGGTTAGCATCACTTGCGTCAAATTTGATTCTATTTCAGCTCCGAATACCGCCAACTTCGATGCTTCGGCCATAAACACCTCAATGCCTTATCAAAGCGGTAAGATGATGTTTTCCAATTTGAACGTCATCATTGTGACGGTCTCTTTTTTTCAGAGCCTATGGCGTTCGTCAATAGCCATCTCTACAACATTCAACAATTCAGTCAGCAGCAGTCGAACGTGTCGCCAACGCCGATTTCGGGTATGCATTTTCTGATTATCATGTTTACGAGATCAGGATTTATTATCCTATCTACATTTCAGGATATGGAGCTCCATTCGATGGAACGGGACCGGTTCAATTTTCTGGCGGTATGGAACAGTCGATGCCATTGAAGCAGCTCGATCCGAACGCTCCAACATTCGTTTCGCGCGCGGTAAGCTGCGATCGTAATCACTGCTATTTGGGAAACTCATGATCGTCTGTTTTCAGGATGTGATTTGCGCCAATACGCTGACGTCCGCATCTTCGCAAATGCATCAAGATCCTACTGCCGCTCAATATTATGGATCATCTATGGTGGATGAGCAACGAATGTCCCAAGTGCTCAATACTGGTAAGCCATTGAAGTCAGCCATGAATTACTGGCATTGCAAAAATCGTTATTTTAGGCGACACGACTCCCGCCGACGGTATGTACGATAGTAATCAAGGCGAAAGATTCGAACGGGGCGGTGAAGGTGGTCGTGGACGAGGTGGTTATCGTGGTGCGGACAGAGGAGCGTACAATACGGGTCGCGGTGGCAAATTTAGTGGAGGAAATTATCGAGGTAAATGGCTGAATAATCATAGTGAAAGTTTGTAATGGCAGTTTTATCTTTTAGGTGGTCGTAACGAGGGCGGTCAGAATTGGGGCAATTACGAAAGCGGTGGATATCGTGGACGTGGTAAGTGGATTCAGATGCTAAGAAATGCTATGACTAATCCCCGCCTATCTTTTAGGTGGTGGATATCGCGGTGGTTATCGAAATGAAGAATCCGGACGTGGTGGACGAGGAAGCGGTGGATACAATCGTCGAGGCGGTACTGGATTCGATCAGCAACGAGGCAGCCGTGGAGGAAGCGGTGGTCAATACGGTCGAGGAGGCGGTCGCGGTGGAAGTTTCGATGCCTAATTATCGACGGTGATCAGAGTTTGAGAGGCGGCTTTTGGTGGATTTCATGAGGTATGGTTCATTTTTTTTGACCTAGTGTAAATTTGTCTGGAGCATATTGTGTTCCCAGAATAAGCCTTCGACTGTAATGCTTTTTGTTCGGTTTTTTTGTCGCGTCATCCGTCAAATTCTATTGAACGGTATCTTTGGAGAAATTCCTGTTTTTTCTGTTTCGCTTCGACATTTTTGACTCTGCAGTAGTATGCTGGATTTTAATTGCGGGATTAACTGTAATGCGTTTTTTTTGCTTTGACAATTGAACAATGTTGGATTATTCGTGGAATGAAGAATTAAAATTTGAATTGAACTCCGCCGATCGATTTGTCAAAATTGGTCTGCCATATGATGTTTGAGTGTCGCGGATTTTTTGTGACTGCTTATATCAAAGCGGCCTGAATTAGCACGTTCAGCTGTGCTCATGCCGGCTGGCAATAAAAAAAATCGGAATTTCCAAAGAACCGGAAATTTTGATAAAATATTTCTGATCAAATATCGATCCATTCATTGAGATATTGATTAATTGTTGACGTTCAAATATTTCACGGGAAAATGGTGAGTTTATTTGATGTTGGTTGCAAAATCACCTATTTTTCATTTATTTATAATTTTTGTCCTTTTTTCAGCCTCCGAAGCAAGCAAAAGGAGGAAAGGATTCTAAATCCGCTAAACCGGCGCCGACGAAACAGAAGAAAGAAGGAGGAGGAGGAAAAGCCAAGAAGAAGGTAATGATTCCTTTTTAATTATTCAAAGCGATTATTCAAATCCCGTATTTCAGAAATGGTCGAAAGGAAAAGTTCGCGATAAATTGAACAATATGGTCTTATTCGATAAAGCCACGTACGATAAATTATACAAGGAAGTGATCACGTATAAATTGATCACGCCGTCGGTGGTCAGGTGAGTAAATTTTGATTTTGTTCCTTTCTGTAGAAGCCTCCATTATTTTTGGAAGCCAAAAATGCAGTAATTCCGTCTTCCAATGCTAATTTCGTCTTTCGTATTTCAGCGAAAGATTGAAAGTACGCGTATCGTTGGCGAAGGCCGGTTTACGAGAATTGCTGATCAAAGGTAAGCATTGCGGTTTTTTAAAAGGTTGATCGCAGTCTGTGTATCAGCAATATCATCCAGGGATGCAAATCCAGAAGTGGGCCCGGCTGAGAACCAGGGTCACCCGATTTTAGCAATTGGTGTCCTCTGGACCCTGGATTTTCAGTACCAGGAGTTCTGGTAGACCAAAAAATCGCAAAATAAGTGGGTCTCTCCAATTGGGTATACCCGACCCACTTGGGTATACCCGCGGATGGTAGTGATTCAGACTGATCACTTACGATCGCCCTTATTTCAGGTTTGATCAGGCAAGTCGTACATAGCAGCAATCAATTGGTTTACACGCGTACGACGAAACCGGAGAAAGAGGAAGGCGGTGGCGATTGAAATTGAAAGATATCATTGATTGAAAGATCACGAGACGGTGATCGTATGCGCAAATGATGCGTGCGTTCTGTTATCAGTTTGTGGATGTTCAAATGATTAAATCGTTGATGGAAATCAGTCTCGTGTGATTGATGAATAGCCGATTTCGGTTTATTATTTTGGTTATTGCTTGATGAGAATTTCGGGTTGTGTGATAGCTTTTCTTTCAGTTTTCTCACGTCGTTATTAGAATGGTATTCGATGTTAAACGGTAAGGAAATTCTTCAATTTTTTGTTCTGGATTACATTGATCTCGTGTTTTAGGTTGGATATTTATCGGAAAGTGCCGAAAGATTTGACGCAGCCAACGTACACCGGAGCGGTCATCTCGGTTTGCTGTTGTTGTTTCATGGCGGTCTTATTTTTCTCCGAATTATTCGCATTCCTGACGGTGGATGTGTAAGTATTTCGGCTGATTTCTTGATCAGCGATCGAGATTCTGAAGAGATTTCTATTTTCAGAGTCAACGAATTGTATGTGGACGATCCGAACACGGACCAATCTCGAATACCGGTATATTTGAACGTCTCATTTCCGCATTTGCAATGTGAATGTAAGTAGAAATTTTGGATCTTTCAATCATCTAAGGAATTGCGTTTTTCAGATATTGGCTTGGATATTCAAGATGATCGCGGTCGACACGAAGTTGGTTTCGTGGACAACGTCAAGAAAGTGCCTTTGGGCGACGCTGGATGTCAATTCGAGGCGAATTTCCAAATTAACAAAGTGAAATGCTCGTTTGGTTTTGTGACTGGCCTCTTATAATTTTGGTTCTTCTTTCAGGTGCCTGGCAATTTTCACTTATCGACTCATAGCGCCGCTACGCAACCCACGAATCCGGATATGCGTCATATTATTCATAGTCTACGATTTGGTGATGATATCACGGTAAGTTCGATTCATCTCTGGCATCTGCTGGGGATGCTAATAATTCCGTTTTTTCAGCCCAAATACGTTCACGGCAGCTTTAATCCGATGCGAGGCAAACAAGTTTTGGAAGCGAATGGTCTGTCGTCGCACGAATACGTTATCAAAGTGGTACCGAGTATTTACGAGGAAATTGGTGGCGATATTCTCGTCTCGTATCAATACACGTTTGGATATAAGGTATGAATATCGGTTGATGCTGAATAGCAGCGTTAAAATGTGATCGTCTTTCAGGAATTCGTGCAATATCAACATTCTGGTCAAATCGTTCCAGCCACTTGGTTCAGATACGATCTGCTACCGATCACTGTTCGATACAAGGAACGACGTCAGCCGATATACAGCTTTTTGACAACGGTAAGTAGATTCTTGATATTGGAATTGGCTGAATGCTAATTGCGTTTTGTCGTTTTAGGTTTGTGCAATCGTTGGTGGTACGTTCACAGTGGCCGGTATCATCGACTCGTTCATATTCACGGCATCAGAATTTTACAAGAAGTTGGAATTGGGCAAATTGAGTTGAAGAAGCGTTGATCAGTGAGCGATTGTTGATTTTGCATGGGTTCGTGTGATTTGTTGGGGCATGGATCGCGGGCATAATATGTGATTTTTGAATGCCTTCACCACTGTTTGGTTTGGGTTTGATCTGATACATTGAATTTCACTGTCACTTAATTGATCATGGATTTGTGTGCATAATTTTTATAATTTTTAGTCGAAATAATTGTTGAAATGATTTTGCAGTGATCGATCAGTTATCCTGTTCTAATCAGATGCCAATGAAATTTGAATTTCCCTGGTTTTCTGTCATAAGTAGCGCATGATGTCTGCTATTTCAGGGGCGTTGTTGCCAGCCGCTTTCTTGCAATTGCCAGGTCGATGATTTCGCATATTTTCTTTGTCCATACTTTTCCTCTCCTCATTTCCGGAAAAGACAGTCTGATAAAGTTGAATTATTTCTCGTCATCAACAGTCGAATATTGAGAATGTCGGACAAAATCGTAGTCCCGTGTAAATTGCCTCAACGCGAGAATTCTCGTGTTTACAAAGAAGAATGCATATTTTGCTTTCACACGCCAGAACATCAAGACGGATTATTCGTTTCGTTATTGACTCATTACGGATATTGCCCGGATCATCTGAAATTAGTGACGGCCAATGGCGGTGGTTATTTGCATTTTCAACGTACGCGTAAACGATCCAAGAAAAGCGGCGGTGAACCGGATCAGAAAATTACTAAATTGGCCATCGGCGTTCAAGGAGGATTGCAGGTAAGATAAAACTTGTTTATTCTCAATGATGACTTCGCCCGGTATGACGCGGCGGAGTTTATCTGATTCAGCATAATGCTGTTGTTCAGTTTTCTGCGCTTCTTTTGCCCCCACATTTTGAGCTTTCGTCTTCTGGAATTACCAAAAATGTATCTGTAATTTTCTCTGTGCATTATAATTTATGACAAGTAGCCTAAACTTCCTCGCT
The DNA here is from genome assembly GCA_034695185.1 of Discolaimus major. NCBI lineage: Eukaryota > Metazoa > Nematoda > Enoplea > Dorylaimida > Qudsianematidae > Discolaimus > Discolaimus major. The sequence goes on from JAQIWJ010000665.1 coordinate 10,699, forward strand.
TTTCAGGAAACCCAGTATGATTTCGAGGAGAAATACGAGTTGGTCGTCTTCCCGGGTCCAACCAAATATCAATTGACCGATCCACGCATCAGCGAAGATGTTCGATCCTGTTGCGATACTTTGGTCGTTTGCGAATCCGCCAATCGATTGCACGAATTGGAATCATTAGCCAACACTTGGGACGGATCGTTCGTGGTGGCCACGAAGCATCTCGATTTGCCTCAATTAACGCCGACTCCGAAAATACCGCCGAAAGGCTGGCGTTGTCAAGCGGATGGTTGCGATAAGACGGACAATTTATGGCTGAATTTGACGGACGGTAAGATATTCTGCGGCCGGAAATTCTTCGACGGTACCGGCGGCAACAACCACGCCATCGATCATTACCGCGAAACCGGTTATCCATTGGCCGTCAAATTGGGAACCATTACGGCTCATCAAGCGGATGTTTACAGTTACGATGAAGATGAAATGGTAAGCGTCACTTTTCTCAGCAGCAATAGCTCACACTTGCTGGTTTCTACAATCATCCTAATTTTTCAGGTATTGGATCCGAATTTAGAAGAACATTTGGCTCATTTCGGCATTAATATGAAAGCCATGGAGAAGACGGAAAAGACAATGTTAGAACTCGAGTTGGATTTGAATCAGAAATTCGAATTTTCACGTATCCAAGAAAGCGGCCGCGATTTGAAGCCAGTCTACGGGCCCGGATTCACTGGATTGGTCAATTTGGGCAGCAGTTGCTACATGAACAGCGCCTTGCAAACGTTGACGTTGGTTCCGGAAGTCCAACGCGTGTTCAGCGGAGAATCGGCCGATCGTATATTTCGTTCGTTCTTACCACCGGCCAATGCCAACGATTTACCGAATCCAGGCGAGAATCTGAAATTGCAATTCGCCAAATTATTCAGCGGAATATTGTCGGGGAAATTCTCTCAAAAACCGCCGGAAGATATGGAAGGAGGAGATATTGTCCCGCCAGGTAAATTTGAAATTTTAAGAAGAATTTCCTATGGCTAAAATGATATGATGCTTTTGTTTTCAGATAGCTCTGTGAAGCCGTTCTATTTCCGTACTCTCGTCGGAAAAGGTCACCCGGAATTCGGATCACGCCGTCAGCAAGATGTGGAGGAATATTTGCGCTGGGTATTCGAGAAACTCGAGCAACAAGCCGATATCGGTGGCGACGCTGTGGTGGATGCGTTCCGATTCGAAGTCGTCGAACGGTTATTGTGCCAAGCTACCGGACGTACAGCCAGCGATCGTCGTCCAGAAACCATTCTCAGTCTGCCCATACCAATGGACAAAGCGGTGAATTTAGCCGAAGTTCGCGCGTACGAGGAGAAAATGAAGACGGAGAAAGCTGCTGGCAAGAAATTGGAAGACGTCGTGTTTGCGAAAGTACCATTGGAGTAAGTCGTTTTTGAATCTTGCTGCATGCATTGTAAGCACCACCTGCGAGTGCATTTCGCATCCTCAAATATGTATGGACTAATGTTCCTTCCTTTTTAGGGCTTGTTTGGAAGAATTTGCTGCGCCCAGCTACATCGAAGGAGCTCGTAGTCCATTCGACGACTCGATCAAATCCACGCTGGCCAAGACGCAACGTTTGGGATCGTTCCCCGATTATCTTCTGATCCAACTGAAGAAGTTCACCGTTGCCGACGACTGGACGCCGAAGAAACTTGAAGTGGAAATCGTGATGCCGGATCAATTGAACATCGAGAATTTGGCCCCGCACGGAGATCACAAAGACGAACCAATGGACACGAAACCGCCGCCGGCTCGTCCCAAAACGCCAGAACCGACTCCGGAAGAAGTTGCTGGCGTTACTCAATTGGTCGACGCAGGCTTCCCGTTGGATGCGTGCAAGAAAGCGTGGCGTAGGAGCGGCGGCCGTTTGGATGGCGCGTTCGAATGGTTATTGGCCCATTCCGGTGATCCAGATTTCGATCAACCGGACGTGAATCCAACACCAGCCGTCGGCGGTCAAGGCCAACAAGCCAACGAAGAAGAGATATCCGGGCTTACCAATATGGGCTTTACTCGGGATCAAGCTCGCAAAGCTCTACGTTTGAACGGTGGCAATTTCGAGAACGCCATCGCTTGGTTATTGGATAATCCAGCCGACCCAGGAGAACCGGAAGCCGCCGCCGTCGGTCAACGACGTACTAGCGTTGGAGCGGCTAAGAAGTATCGAAACGGGCCAGGTAAATATCATCTGATCGGCTTTATCAGTCACATGGGCTCGTCTACTCACAGCGGCCACTACGTATGCCATTTATTGAAAGAGATCGAGGGAAAACAGCGTTGGGTCATCTACAACGACGAGAAAGTGGCCATGTCCGAAGATCCGCCGAAAGGATTAGGATACGTCTACCTGTACGAACGATTGACAGGGAAATGAACGTGTGGGTAAGGTGATCAGAATTTCACACAAGTGATGAAAAATTACATTCAATTGAATTTGGGCTATTTGACCCATGATTTTCTTTTTGCAGTTTTGATTTTCTTTTCCTCTAATATATGCACTGTAATTGGAATTTTTTGCGGAAAGTAAATGATCGGCATTTTCGACGAGTGATTTATGATTTGAATATTGGAAGTTTATGCTTCATATCTTTGAAATGTTTTCTTCTCTTATCTTTGCCTGAAGACTTCGGATTCAGTGGGCGTAAGTGTAAGTATTCCCGGGTTGTGCCATAGCGCCGGTGGGAGGTCTTCAGGAAATGTAGGATTTTCTTGATCCCTAATCTCTGATTTTTATAGATTATCAATCAGAAATGTCGGCTACGCAAGGTCAATCTCCTGAAAACGAAGATTCATTGTATCCGATCGCTATTCTCATCGATGAATTGAGGAACGAAGAAGTACAGGTAATGGCATTGATTGATTTATGATTAATATTTGGTTAAATTATTATTTTTTCAGCTTCGATTGAATAGTATTCGGAAATTATCTACTATCGCTTTGGCTCTGGGCGTGGATCGTACGAGAACGGAATTGATACCATTCTTGACGGGTATGTTTGAATTTAAAATGCGTGATCTGCTTTCTAAAGCTGATCTTGGCAGATCAGATGAGAAATTCAGTCTCATGCTGAGCTGATGCCAGTGATCAGGGCATTCATAAGAGCCTAAAATCACTGATTACGCGTATTCAATGCGGCACAATCAGCATTTGCCAAATGATTGATAATTGCTCATTTTCAGATACGATTTACGACGAAGACGAGGTGCTATTGGCGTTGGCCGAGCAATTGGGCAATTTCACGCCATTAGTCGGTGGTCCGGAACATGTGCAATGTTTGATTGTAAGTCAACATTTTTGCTATCATTCAACAGGTGATTTAATGCGATCATTCTTTTAGCCTCCGTTGGAAAATTTGGCTACGGTGGAAGAAACCGTGGTTCGAGACAAATCGGTGGAATCGTTGAGAACGATTGCGGAGAAGCATTCTACGTCGGCGTTGGAGGAATATTTCGTACCAATGGTCAAGCGTTTAGCCGCTGGTAAGCTGTGCGCACTGTTCAGCTTTGATCAGAGACTAATTATTGGCGTTCAATTTTTCAGGGGATTGGTTCACAGCTCGTACTTCGGCCTGCGGTTTATTCAGCGTGTCATATTCGAGGGTATCGCCAGCGTTGAAGAACGAATTGAGAACGTAAGTATGAATTTTCCCCAAGATTTTTCGAGCGAATTCTTCACCGATCTCGTTGGCAGGCTATTCCGCAATTTATGTCGAGACGATACGCCGATGGTGCGTCGTGCGGCTGCCAGCAAATTGGGCGAATTCGCCAAAGTGGTGGAATCGGATTTCCTCAAACAAGATCTGATGACCATGTTCGTGGAATTGGCTCAAGACGAACAGGATTCCGTGCGTCTGCTGGCCGTGGATGCGTGCGTCGCTATTGCCGGCTTATTGAAACCGGACGACGTACGCGAAATGATCAAACCGATTCTGGTGCAATTGTCCGAAGACAAATCGTGGCGCGTTCGTTATATGGTGGCTGATAAATTCACGGAGGTAAGCGGAATGCGATGTTCGTAAATGCAATTCTACGGATCGCTTCGTTTTCAGCTGCAAAACGCTGTTGGTCAAGACGTGGCCAAGACCGAATTAGTGGCGGCGTTCGCGTCGTTGCTGAAAGATGCAGAAGCCGAAGTCAGGGCTGCGGCGGCGGCTAAAGTCAAAGGTACGTACTTCCTGAAGTTATGCTTCAATGCCTCTAGTGGTCTTGTTCGTTCAGATTTCGCCGAGCGGCTGCCGAGTGCTGGACGCGAACAAATATTGATGACGAATATTCTGCCGTGCATCAAGGATCTTGTGTCTGATCCGAATCAGCATGTGAAGACGTCGTTAGCTTCGGTTATTATGGGATTAGCACCGATTCTGGGCAAAGAGAAGTAAGCTGACATTTTGTGGCCTTATTTGACTGATATTGATTTAATCGCTTGTTTTCAGCACGATCGAGCATTTGTTGCCATTGTATTTGATGCTGCTCAAGGACGATACGGCTGAAGTTCGGCTGAATATCATCTCTTCGTTGGACAAGGTAAGCGAGTGCAGTTTCTAGCGAGTGGCTTGGAATTCCGCCGAGCATGTACATAGTGAATTCTGCACTAAATCACGCTCCGATTGCAGGTGAACGAAGTAATCGGCGTTCAGCAATTATCCCAGAGCTTGTTGCCGGCAATCGTGGATTTGGCGGAGGATGGCAAATGGCGTGTACGGTTGGCCATTATCGAATACATGCCGTTATTGGCTGCGCAATTGGTAAGCACGCGGTTTCTTCACTTTTCCCCATTGCTAATGGTGGTATTTCATTTCAGGGACAGCAATTTTTCGATGAAAAGCTGTTGGAATATTGCGTGAAGTGGCTGAGTGATCATGGTAAGCGGATTAGTCTAATCTGAAGCGCCATGATGAAATGCTAATTTTCAGTTTTCGCTATTCGCGAGGCCGCCACGAACAATTTGAAGAAATTGACGGAGAATTTGGGCAGCGATTGGGCCGTCAAGACCGTATTTCCCAAAGTATTGGCACTGGCGACGCAGCCGAATTATCTGCAACGATTGACCTGCTTGTTCAGCATCAATGTAAGTTCGAATTTTAATCGCGATTAGCATGATTTATGCACGATTATTCGTCGCAGGTTCTGGCCGAAGCGTGCGGTGCAGCGATCGCCGTTCAACATTTGCTGCCAACGATAATAAAATTATCGCAAGATCCAGTTCCGAACGTGCGGTTCAACGTGGCCAAGACGTTGCAACGTATTGGATCGATCTTTGATCAGAAGTAAGCGGATTTCTCATGGATTTTGTACGATATGGTAATCAAAACGCGTTTTTCAGGACTCTGAACGCGGATATCAAACCGATATTAGCCAAATTGAACGAGGATAGCGAATATGACGTCCGTTATTTCGCCGATGAAGCGAAACAAAGTAAGCTCTGGCTTCAATCGAGCTTTCGATCGGAACTAATCGATGGTCCTTATTTCAGCATTACGCGTTACTTAGCGATTCGAACAAAACGACGTTGATCCGAGGAATTTCCAGGATCGGAGGAAACCGCATTTTTCAAATGATCCGATTGATCGGTAAATAAATAGCATTTTATGTAACAAGGTATTTGCCAAATACGGCAATGATTTTTTCGTGTTCATTTGCATTATCACATGACGCTAATTAATATTACTTATTTCGATTAATAATCAATTTGGCATAGAAATAATCAGCCTCTACTCATGACGCTAAGAAAAGCTTCTTTCGGAATTTCAACATTCCCCAAAAGTTTCAATCTCTTCTTTCCTTCTTTTTGCGTTTCGATCAATTTTCGTAATCTGGTGTGATCGCCGAAATTCCCTTTCAATTTTTGAGCGAAATCTTTCTTCATCGCTTTGATCACAGATTTTGCGATGATCTTACTCCCGAGGGCGGCTTTGATGTCCACTTCGAATTGCTGCCTCGGTATGAGTTCTTTCAATTTCTGGCATATCTCCAAACCGACGGCTCTGGACTGCTGTTTCAGTACGATGCGCGAGAATTCGTCCACCGATCGATCGTTGACCAATATGCGAACTTTCACCAAATCGGCCGGTTGATAATTTGAGAGTTCGTAATCGAAGCTTCCGTATCCGGACGTAGATTCTTTCAATTGTCCAACGAAATTCAATACGACTTCGGCCAACGGGAGTCGAAATTTGATCAATATTCGTTCCTGATCCACCATCGATTCGTTCTCGATCAATCCACGCTTCCGTCCGATCAACGTCCTGACGATTGCGCAATATTCCAATGGTACGATAGCCGTACACGTGGCCACTGGTTCCAAATACATATCCACGTCCGTTGGCATTTCCGGGAATTTACTCGGATCGACCAGCGTGATCTCCGATCGCCCGTCGTATCGTCGTCGAATACCGTCGTTATCTTTGATCCGGATCTTGTACGGTACACTCGGCGCGGTCATGATGGTGGACGATTCGAATTCTTCGTCCAATCGTTGACTGAATACTTCCATATGCAATACGCCCAGGAATCCGCATCGCCAACCGGCTCCCAACGCTGAACTATGATCGGCCGCCAACGTCACCGACGGATCGGTCAATGTCAATTTCTCCATAGCCGATTTCATCTCGTTGTAATCCGACGGATCGACCGGGAATAATCCGCTGAATACCATTGGTTTCAATTGACGAAATCCGGGCAACGGTTGGGTGATGGTGGATTTATCTTTGCTCCAACAAAGCGTATCGCCCACTTGCGTCTCGCGCGGGTGTCGAATATTGGCCGTGATATAACCGACTTGACCAGCGTACAACGTTGGAACGATCATCGGATTCGGATGCAGTACGCCAACTTCCTGAAATAAGCTCTCTTTTATTCAATGCAAATCCATTTACTGCAATGCAACATTGCGCAATGCA
>JAQIWJ010000666.1:0-17629 GCA_034695185.1 Discolaimus major
CATGACTGCATGAAATGAGAGATCAATTGAAAATGACCTGGGGCTTCCAATCGGGCGACACGAAGGTATACATTCACCTATGCTTTTCTGAACGGCCAGCTCATGACTTATGCAGCCGAAAGGTGAGCGTGTGATTATTGATTCTTTCCATATTGCCAATGATAAAAAATTGTCTCATTTACAATTGAGCTCTGGTAACCATGGACATGTATTTTTCAGAAGCATTTGAATATATTTTAGTTGGATTATTGATTGCTCCATGACTCATTAGTTTGGATTCAAGCAGGTAGGGTTCAATTTATGGATATTCACAGAAATCGACCATGCTGGGTTCAGCGTGCTTATCACAGTGATCGACAAGCATCAGATCAGATTGTGACCTCAAGCAATGTGTGCACAAGAAAATTCTGGGTGGTGATCAAGATTGATCACAAGATCTGGATATGTGGTGATCAAGATTGATCATAAATATGCCAAATCATTCATCCTTGATTTATCATCGCACATCCCAGCTTCTCCTTCAGATAGCAATAATAACGCACAACGACAAATAAGAAGAAGCTTCCAACCGCCGCGATGAAAAAAGCGATTACAGCAAAGGTGTTCCAATATCGACTGCCGTCTTGCGTCTCTCCGGTCTTCAGATCAATGGCGATTGATCCCGGAGCCAAAGCCAGGCATACAATCCCAATGATTATGTAAATAGCAATTGCAATGGCCTGAAAATTCTAATCTCTGACTGCTGGGCTGACTGTGAGAAACTACAGTATACCTTGACTACAATGTACGGAACGATGTATTTGGTCTTCTCCTTATTTACGCCTGACAATAACATGAATCCAAAAAGAATGCTGACACCGCAATATCCCACGGCTGATTCCAATCCGCTAGCAGTGCCGGTTACCGATCTTATCATGACTGGTAGGAGATGAGCTATGGACGCAACGATATCGATACTGGCCACGACTTGGGTCCAGATACGATAGTGGCAACAGATGAATCGATATTTGGGATTTCGATCATCGAATGAACTGGCGGACGTGAACGGAGTGTACATGGATGGTTCTTGCATGTTGATTTGATGCAGCTTTGGCGAAACCGACCAGGACTGATGTCCTTTTTCAACATGTTTAAAAATGACTCCAAAGCTTTCATTCCTATTTCCTCTGTGGTCAAGGCGATCTCGACAGCATTGACACAATAAACTAAAAGCTAATTTTTACATATTTTGCATCTTGGTCTAATGGATATTGATTGGGACCAGCAACAAAAGGGTCTGGGAAAACTTCGATGGCGCAATTTATGTAATTGCCATTTTGGATGATGCCTGCGAATACTGTTGGCAATCGATTTTGAATACACATATTTTCTAATGTCTGATTTTTCCTGTAGCGATCAGTGCACGAATGAATATTGATGACGCCTGGAATCAGTGATAAATCACCACCGTACAGATAGTGTAAGCCAAGTATCACATGTGACTTATCAGAATACATGTGCACATGAAAGTTGTGGCAATAATGACAAGCCATGACGATGATCACAAATGATGATTATGCCTCATATCAAATCCTCACAAAGCGGCCAACTTCTCTTTCAAATAGCAATAATAGCGAATAACCACATACAGGAAAAAGCATCCAAACCCAGCTGCGAATAACGCTGCCACACCCACGCCTACATTATTGCCAGTCGTATCTCTCACCTGGCCAGTAGCCGGATCAATCGTGGTTGCTGACCCTGGCGCAGAAGCGAAGAGTGCAAAACCAGCGATCACTGCAATCCCAATGCCAATCACCTGAAAACGCATGGTCAGGAAGGCCCTAAATAGCGGTTACAGTATCCCGCACCTGTACAACAATGTGTGGTATAAGATATTTCGGATTCTCTTTATTCACACCTCTCAGCAGTAGGCCACCGAGCACAACACCTAGGGCGCAACTGATAAATCCAATGGCTGTTGCCCATCCGCTGGAAACGCCGGACGTGGATTTAATCAGGACCGGCACTAGCTGGATAATAGCTCCAATGATCTCCAGACACGCCACCACTTGAGTCCAAACTCGCAAGTGGCAACAGATAAAACGGTATCTGGGATTATTATCATCGAAAGATCGAGGCGGATGAGCGAATGGAGTCTCAGTCGTTGGATCATACATGATTCGTGGCTCGTAAATTTCTGTTGTGTCGGATATTAGCTAGCTTCGCAAGAAGTTAAGGTGATAAGCTTGTTACTTAGCGACAGATAAGGCCTCCTTTTAGTAATCCTGACATGCTTTATCCAGCTTTTCCAAACACTGAGAAAGCTTATTAGGCTAATTAGCTATCAGATTGACGTGCTAATATTTTTAGGTGTTTTTCAAACATGAAAGTGCCATGTATTTTGTAAAAACATACCTCAGCAAGGTATCCTAGACCAATTATGACCCACATTCGAATGCTGTTGACAGTTAAGAACTGGATGCATAAATATATTATCGATTTTTGCTCATCAACAAATTGATCAGATGATGCACTCGTATCCATTGTCTATAAAATCTGCTCAAAAATATGCCTATAGCGGATGCATAAATTGCAAATATACTGGCAAAACTGACCTATGTAAAACAGCAGTCCAATAATCAAGACCATTTTGGTATTTTGGCTTTGAATGGATAAAAATGGATTTGATATTGTTACTGATAAAAAATCATTACAAAAACAACAGGAATCACACAATCACCTACAGTATACCCAGTTGACAATTGCCAAGGCCTGCCAAAATATGCAAATCAAGAATTGACTGATGCAAATTTCATGAAGCAGCACACCTACAGTATGCTAGCGTGGTAAAAATCTACCAAGTCCAACCGAAATATGCAATTTTCAGCAATCACGCAGCAACCTACAGTACGCCAGTACAGTAAAAATCCAGTTTAATCGAGTAATAATAATTTTCACCCATGTTCGAAGTGGAGAATTTCCCATTATTATACGTATCCCTAGTAAAATGTTCATTCGGAACTAGTAGAAACACATTGCTCCAATGCATCGCTCGCTAGACGGTTTTTATGTCTGCTAAGGAATCTGGGGGCTTCTGGGTTTCTGGCCACGCACGCAAGCTCGTCTGACGAATGTCTACCGCTGACGAAGAAGATTCTCCAAAGCAGCAGAGGCGGAGACAAGAAGTTTAGTCGAGGTTTGGGCGAAGTTTTCGGATTCGAATGCTGGCGATGAACAAAAGCTACGCTAGCCTGGGGTTTGTGCGAAGTGTTGCTGGCTGAAGGTGCAAAAAGCGGAGAATTCTAGAAAATGACGATTCATACACAGCTGTTAGAGGGTAGGAGCCTTCATTTTCGTTCACCGATCTTCGCTTGCGCCTTTGAAGCCTCTCGAAATTTACTCACTCCCTCCATTCGCAAAACACGAGACGAACAGGGCCGTTGAAGCGAAACGAAGCCTCCCAAAACCGTTTCGACCAGTTTCCTTCGTCGCTTACGTCTCGGTACAGCTCTTGAGCGAAGTTTTCGAAAAGCCATTGGGAAATATTTCGCATTGGATTTTCGAAGCATTTCGATCCTACGTCTCTCTCCGAGCGTTGACCGATCAATCGATTTCGAATTTAACCAAGCATCCATCGGGAGGGACTAATTAGATTTGTTCGATCGATACTTTCTTCCTTGCGTGACCAAACAACCATCATGGCGGAGACGGTGGGGCGAAAGGAGAGTATAAAATTGAATTGTGACGATGAGATTATCTCGGACGAAACGTTCGAGACTATGTTGGACGCCTTGGATGGAAATTCGGATAATGGCCAGGTGGCCGAGTTATTGCGTAAGACGCCGTAATTGTGACCGCGCGAAGATGTGCTCATTGAATTTATGCCTATTTCAGAGGTTATGAATGAAAATCGTATTATTTCGAGGGAAGAAGCTGAACAGATACTTGAGGGTGAGTGAGTACGCTTGCTGAATTGCGCAATCAGGAGGGACATGTGGGTTATGAATCATATTTTTGTGCGAGTTCATCATGGGTTACGAATGCCTCTTCACTGCCAGCAGGGTGCATTGGCACTGCAAGTACCTAGCTGCTTCTTCAATTATTGCCTTGAGCTGTGATTTCCTCCCATTTTGGACTCCTGCAAATTTTGACTCCACATGCCGTGCAGAAGTGCTGAAATCAGCCATGGGTTGCAGTACTATTCAGTACCTAGCCATGATCCATGAATATCACAGGTACCAAAAACCAATGACCAAATATGACCCAAGGGTCACTGTCCACAAGTACCACAAGTACTCACAAAATCATTAAGCCCATAATGACCCATGAATAACAGTGTCATCCTGCAGTATTACCAGAATAGTAATCCCATGAATAATTTTCAAATGTGCTTTTCTGCTACACTGACATAATTCATTAGAAATATGACCAAATCTCAACACTGACTCATGCCCAGCATTTTTCAGTTGGTGGCCCAAATACAGTAGTCAAATGCGGATTACCACCGCACGTGAGACCAAGCGATCCAGAGAATACGACTGATCCAGAAGAATGCGTGAGCAGATTATTGAAGAATGATCCTGCATTAGTGGAGATCAATTTGAATAATATGAAAGTACGCATATTCACAGGATGCGTTGATCATGAGTCTGCTATGATTTCTGCTACATTTCAGCGTACTCCCATTCCTCTTATCCAACGGATGATCATGGCGCTCAAGGAAAATACTCAATTGAAACGATTGATGCTGGCAAACACGGCGCTTACAGACACGGGTGCTGAGGTAATGATTATCAGCAAATTTTAGTACGTAACGTTCAGATGGATTACTGTAATCGCACAGGAATATTCCGCTGAATCAGATCGAAGAGTAGTCAGCATATTCTTGCATGTATAAACAAAGGGCATGGAAATGACCTGTTTTCTAAGCAGCATTGACTTATGCCAGACAGTTCAGTGATTTGATCACTTCAAACCATGCAAATTCTCAAAATACTGATAAGCAATCTGCGAATGCCTGTCATGACATCGGCTGTTTTTTGCAGCCATTTCTCGAAGCCCTCGAATACAACACTACATTGGAAGTATTGAATATTGAGACGAATTTCTTGAGTGGTGATTTCTTGGCTCGTTTATTCAAAGCAGCATTGATCAATCAGACTGTACGGGAGATTAAAGCTGTTAATCAGGTACCGTATTCATGGTAATTTGAATTCACCTGATAAAATGGTGTATTTATTCAGAGCCCGACGTTCAGTACAGAATCCGAAATGGAAATCATGCACGCAGTGAATCAGAACAGGGGTTTGACAAAAGTCAGCGTCAATCTGAGGCATCCAGAAGCGAAGAATAAAGTCGAACAAGCGTGTTTGAGGAATGGAGAGATCAGTAAGTTACGCTGATCATTGCAGTGCTGCATTTTGGGTAATGCTGTAGTCTACAGCATTACAGTATGCCTGTCATTGCATTGTTGCATTTTGGGCAATGCTGTAGTTTACAGCATTACAGTATGCCTGGCATTTCAGGACGCCAACAAAGGCGACTCCAGCAAATGAAAGAAGCCGAGACAAATGCTCAACCGCAAGCCAATAATGTGGCCTCGAATAATGTGGAACCTAAGACACCAACCAAAGCAGCCGCCAAAGCTGCTACGACCCCAACACCCAAAGGAGAAGAAAAGAAACCGGCACCAGTGAAAAAGGATCTGGCGAAAAAACCGGCCGAAAAAGCTGCCACTCCTGCAACGGCTGCCAAGAAAGAACAAAATGCTGTGGATGTTACTAAGACGGCTGAGAAGAAGCCGGAAAAGAAACCAGAACCAGACAAGCCTAAACCAGTGGAAAAAGATAAGCCAATACTGAAAAAGGAGCCTGCGAAAAAAGAGGAGAAACCAACGGTTCCTGCAGCTCCTCCTTTGGCGCTTGCCACGCCAGCTGCACCAAAAGCTGAAGAGCCAAAAGCGGTAGGTGCCTTTCTCGAACTGGCATGGCTGTACATTAGTAGATTCTGCAATTTTGCATGGCTTTATGCCCTGAAATTCGCACCGTAGCGGTTGCATTTGCATTCTGCAACTATTGCTTGTATATATGTAGCTGAAACCAGCCGAACAAGAAAAAGTCGTCAAGAATGATCTGAAGAAAGTAGAAAAACCGAAAGAGGAGAAGCCAAAGGAAAATAAGCCAAAAGAGATAAAGCCAGTTGTCCCTGTTGTGTCGCCTGCTCCTAAATTAGCAGAGGCTGAACCAAAATTGGTAATGCTTCTATTTGCATGACTGCATGTGCAATCATTGCTCGTATGTAGCCTCAGCCACCTGAAAAGATGATACCTTCATGGAGAAGGAATATTGTGAAAAAGGAAGAGAAACCAGTGACTGTTCCTGTCACACCACCGCCAGAAACACCTGTGGTTAAAGTTCAGCCTGAATCAAAAGCGGTAATGCTTCTTTGCATTGGCATGATTTGCAATGCCCTTGCTGCAAAGCATGCGCCAATTTTTTCCATTGCATTCACAGCCAAATAGTGGCAGAAAGGCTGCAATTATTGTTTCTGTAGCCTAAATCAGCAGAAAAGCAAAAGCCATTATTGGAGAAAGATCTTCCAAAGAAGAACGATATGCCCAAAGTGGAAAAAGCAGCTCCTGTTGCACCAGCAGCTGCCAAAGCTGAACCTGAACCAAAAGCGGTAGGCCGCTTTTCCTAATTTGCTGCATGACTGCAAGTCTCGCTGTGAATGCTGCCAAGCATGACTAAATACTGCGCTGCTCATGCCCATAACGAATCAACGATTAGACTGATCCAGTTTTCAGGCACCAGCTGCATCAACAGCTCCAAAGCCAACATTGGCCATGGCAGCCAAAGAAGCGGCGGCTAAAGCTGCGTCGAGAGGATTTGGCACAACAGAAGCGTCAAATGCGATGCCAAAAAAGAAGATATCCATTGGCGAAAAGAGCAAACCAATCGAAGATATCAAACCAATCGATACCAGTACACCGTTGGAACGCAAAACTAGCATAGAACGGAAAAGCAGTATCAATCGACCCGGCTCGCTCAATGTGGCAAAAGATGTTCCCACATCCAAAGGCCTCGGAGCGGCCACGTTCGGCTCAACAGCACCAAAACCAATCACCACGCCGTCCAAAAATGAACCACCAAAAGGAAGGCGCGGTTCTGGGACTCTGAACAAGCCACCCACACCGTCGACGACAACTCCAAAATCAGAGACGCCTGGCAAAACTTGGGGTACTACTGGGAAATCGACCGGTACAAGCGCTGTTGCCTCGAAAATAGGCGATGCTAAGTCGAAATTCGAAACAGGCGGAACAGATGCCAAGAAAACTGTCACCTATGGTTACGGAGGAAGCATGAAGAAGAAATAATATTAGTTTTTGACCCTTGATAAACGTTATGTATGCCTTCATGTATGGTTTACTATTTGTACAGTTTCCATAGATCAGTATGTAGTGGAATCATGACTTATGCTTTGAATATTATGTATTCTGAATGATATTCGCATTCATAACATTATTGAATGAACGAATCGGGAATTTGCATATGGCACTGATTCTGCCATGATCGCATTTCAGAACCACTTTGATCTGGCATATAGAAAATTGCCCTGATAGAATTGATCATGCTCTATCACATGGCTTTGTTCAAATCGAACAGGAACGATATCGGAAATCGATATTTCTGATCAAGTCATAAGCATTCAGCCAAAAGGGCATAAATGCACAGTTGCGTCCTTTTGGCAGTTGTAATGATAAACTTTAAGAAATGGTTTTTTTTCTCAAAATAAGAAAATCGACATCTGAGACCTTTTGGCTTATAACCGACGTATTGTAGATAATGCAGAGTTCTATTACCTTCTGCACGTGAAAATGCATCCGTATTCACAACAATGATAACTGACTTGCCCAAATTCAGTTCGCTCATTTCGGCCTGCTTCATAAGTTGGCTGTGGCTAACATGATTCAAGCTACCAATCTCATTGTTGTGTACATATCCATCCACCTTATGCATGGATCATGAATTGGAATCCAGGTCACCATATGGTTTAAGCCCATGCACGCATAAAATCGGAGACGTCTGGAAAGCACACGGCTAATTTCGGACCAGGCATGGCTTTTTGCAGGAAATACACACATCCTCTCCTCCGAATGCATTTGCCTTGCCATTGTCACGGGCTATCTTGAGCACGATTCTAGTCTAGCCGTCTGCACGCTTCTTGCAATTTTCCATCTCACGTTTTATGGATTGCTGATCGACGAGCACTAAAACGTGCTTCCATTATCTCACCTGCTCGCACGATTTGCGATCATGATTCTTCATCACGCCAAAGTTCGGTCATCGGTGTAGTTTGGTATAAAATGGGCAGCTTGAGAATGGTGCTAATCAAAGCGTGGCGGCTGAATGGTTATCCTGAACAGTGGTTGATCAAAGCGAAATCGGGATTCATGAGAATGATCGGACAAGCTCTATTAGCCTGTTTCAGTTTGATGGCAGTATTCGAAATGGCCATTGGAACAAACGCTGTAAGCATCGATGCTTGCAAGATGTAAGCTTGCTTACAGGTCTCGGCATTTTCAGGTATTTTCTCAGGAAGCCAGTTTCAATAATATTTACGGAATCGAAGAATTGCCTCAAACTTTAGATGCATTGGGTCAGAATGGTATGTTTTCCAGAATCGGATTACTGTAACATGATTGCAAGGGAATCAAGCATAATAGCTAGCGCCTTCACACAAATGAAATCATTCCAGAATGGCACTTTTCAGCTTTACCTCAACCAGTGAAATCCAAACGATTCTTCGATACCTGTTTGGGCGGATACGGTGCATGGGGTCGTGCGAAACGATCCAGCAATAAGCAGAAACGTTGCGCTGGCACAGGTGCAGGAACTGGAGCTGGTATGCACGGCGGTATGCACGGTATGGGTCATCATTGCTGCCACCCTTGCTGTTGCTGCGGATGCCATGGAAAACGTAGCACATCATCCGATCAAGACCTTCAATTGGGCGCGTGGAGAGTGAAACGCATTTGTGCCCCGCACGCTGGATTCGGAGCCCCAGGTCGCCTGTGCTGTGGATTTCATTGCGGTGCTGGATTCAGCCATCATCACGCTGCGCAGCATTATGGATTCGGTGGTCATTTCGGCGCCGGTTACCCGTGGGCGCAGAAAAGGGATTCGGAGTCAATGAAAAGGTTCTTCGGACTAGATTACGGATGTTGGATAAGCCTTGTTAAAGTGCGATAAATTAGGGATACTGTATATGGGTGCTAGCTTATATATCCTTGATTATGATTATTTTATTGGCTCTTGAGAATATTATGAACATTGCACACTTCACTTAGCGCTGTTCAGTTATGACTTTTCAAAAATCAATCCAAAAAAATTGGCAATGTTATTTGTCCATTTATGCAATGATGGAAATTTCTGCGAGGAATGCGTAGCTTCTGACTTGGCAGGGTTAGAGATTTAATTAAATGACCAACTAAGTTTACTGGGCTCAACTTTATGAGCCATCAAAAGCCATTCTCATTATCTCGGTTAGATTCGCCTGTGAAAAGAGGAACATCCTTTCTGGATGCTTGCTGCGCAAATTTAGTGATCAGATCTGCCATTTATCCTTTGATACCTAATTTCAATGGATAGACATAAGTCCGATGCTAAATTGAATAATTTGTACGATAAGATCATCAGGAAGAAATTCCAGACTATTTCTAAGCAGGTATACTGTATTCACCTGTATAGGCTGTAAAATTGCACGATTTTTTCCTACAGTCATTGGACAGTACCAGAAGAATAAAAGCACTATGCGATGAGGTAAGCTACATTATACCCTTGACAATTTCCAATCTTGTGATTATAAATCAATGAAATGTCAATGTAATCATAACTTTTAGAGTGAAGTTATGGCCGAACATACTATGGCAATGTTGGATGAACAAGGCGGTATATACTGAGAGTGTATCATTGTGATTGATGAGCTGACCACTGGTCATTCTAGTAAAACTTGAAAATGAACTGGACACATTGACATGGGTCCAAACGTCGATGAGCGAAGCTGAACGTACTTTGCAAGAATCACAACACGTCGCATGGTGTGGAATGTGCTTTTTCCAATGGTAAATTTGAAATTTTTGCACAACTGATTGTGATGTTTGATCATGGCACATGGATCAGTGCAAATTTTGTTTCTCAAAACGACAATATTTTAGGCCCAAATTCCTCACAGCTACCAAATGCGGAAATTCAATGATAAGCAGTACCGAATCGTATCAGAAAGATCAAGTGCAACCGTGCACTTCATCCATGGCAGTTCAAGTACAGCCAAAACAGGATCCCACTGCGCAATCGAGATTTCTTGAACAGTACTAATCGTAGCATCGCTGTCAGATGCAAATGCTTGGATTTCTGCCTTTCCAGAATCCTTGGCGACCAGACAGAGGATGAAATGGAGTCTAATTTGCGAAGTGTTGATGAGACAATACTCAAATTGCGAGATATGGCATTGGATATTAGTGTGGAGATCGATCGACAGAATCGTGTGATTACGAAGATTATCGAGGAAGTTAGCAGTTTTGATTGATAACTGCAATACTCATTATTGCAATTAGAACAAATTTCAGGTAACTATTGCTGAAAAAACTACTCATGCTCCCATCGATTGTATTGAAACGAAATTGTGATCTCAGATTATGTGTGTCGTTTATAAGCGTAGAAATTGAGGAATCATGAAATGTGATATTTTTTATATAACGGAACAGTTGATCAAGATGGTTACAATGCTTTTTTATGTTTATGGCTGAAAGTATGTATGATAGCATAATATCCAAATAATACTGTATACACTCTGTATTCATGATCAATATGCAAATTTCATATAACAGATCCACCAAGCCAGGTACGATCAACTTACCGTAGCTGCCATATCAAAATTATTAGTACAGAATTATCCACAATACCCAATACTTGTACGTACAATCCTTCAAGATTCCATGTACAATCTTAAAAATCCACCCAATCTTCGTACATGCGAATCATTTGCGCCATTCTCAATTCGTGTTCTGATATTTGTAATTTCTCATTCTTCTCATTATGAACTCTGTGAAATTCTTTCTCCAATCCGACCAATGGGACGCTGGTCAATACACCGACGCCTTTGCAAAATAGGATCAATGCACGTGCCAGATTTTTAGGCTAAAAAAATACAAGAATCAGAACTGTCATTTTGGATAAAAGCATGGGCAGTTGCGATTACAGTAGCCCAGTTTTGATCTGCGGTTTGCTAAATCGTTGCAAAGCATCCAACTCACTTACTGCTTCAGCAATCACATCTGCTTTATCATCCAATACCAAGACACTTGTTCGTTTGAAATTCAAACGGTTCAATTGCCAAGCGTCTTGAGCGTATGGTGAACGCGATCCACTGATCAGTACTGTGTCCACACTGCAATTTGACATTTTTGCAAGGGTAGGTCAATGGATAGCATACTTGGTCCAGAGTGTTTGTTACGGTCAGGGTTCAATTCTCAGAAGAAACTTCAAGGTTTTGCTTTTTCCACACTCACCCCAAACGTTTGATAGCAGAAGAAATATCGTCACGTTTCAAATAAACTTCCAAATAACGCCCAATATTACCGGAATTGAGATTTTTTGTCGTCAATGGTTTCTACATAAATTCCTACATTATCGCTTATTAGCATAATATTGCGCAATACTCACGGTATCCAATTTCGCATGCGACAAGGTTTTTACAACTTTCTGCCACAATTTGGCACCGCCCTCTTTCCAATTGTACATTTTGCACAATAGCTGTTCGTCGAATCCAGCATTGGTTGCCGTGCAATCGATCAGTATCAAACCCAAACATCGATTCGGATACAGTAATCCGAATCTGAGTAATATATTTGCACCTGCGCCTTCTCCGAAACCAATGATCGTGCCTTTTATGCTGAAAATCATGCACTTTTGAGAAGGGGCCCCTGGCCAGTGATAGTTCAGGTGGTAAAGCAGTTCTTCAATCCAACGGCCCCTGGTTCAAATCCTGCCAAGGGCCTGATCTTTTTACATACTCATATGCATCAAGTACGATTGCCAAATCTTTGGCCACATCGTCCAATGTGGGAAAATTATACGAAACTGGTAATTGCTGATCGTCTTCATCCTGACCAGGAAGAACAACGTGCAACCAGATGGATTTCTTCTTCACCTCGTTCATACAGGGTGAATCGATAAAATCCCAATACGATTTCCCTGGAATACTGTAAATTCAGTGGGCAAAAAATGAGAGGGTGAAAATATTACCATTAGCTCCGACATCATGGACTGTAAGGAATACTGTTTTTCCTGTACGTTCTTTTATGTCACCCTGAAAAATATGATTTGGTTGGGAAAAACATGTTTGCGTCCCCAAATGAAATGTGTACGTGAGAATTTTCTATTTTTATAACAAAGAGATACATGAGGCCAGGTTGTTTTTGAAATGAATTTTTCTTTAGTCTCATGGCATGAGCCAAGTTGAGAAAATTTTGGCATACTGTAGGTGAAGTGGTCAATCAGTCGTCATCAATGGCTGACCACAGCATGACGTCATATTACATCACCCATAATCATAACTTACTTGAACGTAAACTTTCAAATTTTTTGAATAAGGCGTCTTGATGATCTCGAACATCTTCCGCTGATATTGAAATTTCAAATTACAATCAATAGTTTTGAATTTATATCTGTAAAATTCACAACTTTCCAGCATAGAAACTAAACGGAAAAAGACGAGAAATTTCGACAGGTATAAGCGTATGTGACGCGACGAAACGTGACCAGCACAAATTAGAAGATGGGTAACTAGTTTTATTCACAATCAACATTGAACAGAACGGGAGTAGTACTTGGAAATTATCCAATCAAATGAGCAATGCGTATTGACGAGGATTTTGAATAAGGAAAGCATGGCTCTCCTGGGAAATGGGACAGCTGAAAACACTCCACGTGGAAAACAGCTAAAGGGGATGAACAGTGATCATTGAGTGCTTATTGATGTACATTGCTGAATGAGGGACAATTTTTTAGTGTCTCAGGGGAATGCCTTAGATACATAGAACTTTCAAGCCATGGATAGAATGCCAAACAAATCACAGGTAAATACAGGATAACACCAAATTGATCAGTTTCACACCCAGGGTGCACCACGAGCAGACCATCTCAACGCGGTGTCAAATGAACAGCGATCTGATTGGCTGGACGCAAGATGATATCTGGGATCGGGCGTACAGATTCCCATGTATCAAGCGATTCAATTTTGAAACGACGAATCAATGTTGATACGACCACTTTCTCTTCATTCATGGCGAATTTTTGACCTGAAATCGTCCGTGTATAAGGATCAATTGGGGGAAAGGGTCGTTTTTTCTATCAACATGCAAAGTGTTATTGGAGAACCTCCAGCTGAGCAGTTTGTGGAGAAAGACTCGGTGCTAGGATACTAGCTTGCGAAAAAGCGTAGCAGAGAAAGAGAGCTAGCCAGCCCAGATGTCAATAAAGAATCGTTTCCCGACGCTAGTTTGGAAGATATAGCTTACGCAATGCGGATTTCTGTTGATGCATGCATATCGCAATGAGCAGCTTAAAAGGGCGTAGCCAGGGGGGCTTTGGGGGCTGAAGCCCCCTCCGACCCTGGAAAGTGACCAAAGGGTTCCCCTGCTCTATTTTGGTCAAGCCCCCTCCGAAGGGAGGGGGTTCTGGCTATGCCCATGAGGCTAACAGCGCGTCGTGCTGATAAAGAAGAGCGTGGACATATCATAGCCTGCAGGTACACGAAGGTCGAGGGTTCCCCTCCGAAGTCAGTTCTTTTATCTTTTTACAAGCTTTTTATTGTACAAAATAGCGCAATTGATCCGAATGATCAAGCTGAGGCCTTACCAATGCAATTTCTCGGCCCTGCCGAGAACGGAATGTACGAATATGGATTCTTAGCCACAATATCCACATCGTCCTCGAACCGTTCAGGTCGGAAATCATTCGCATCTGATCCGAACACATTTGGGTCGCGACTACTGGTCATGGGCACAATGATGACCTGTGCACCTTTCGGAATCAAATGACCACCTGAAATTGGTGCGTTGAGAATTGCATGCAATGGTCTCTGATCTGAGATTGCTGACCGGTGGTAAAATCTTCCGTGGCTAGCCTCGCAATTATGGGGACTGGTGGATAATGACGTAATGATTCTTTCAGAACGCATTCCATATATTTCATTTCTTTCAAATCGTCCGTTGTTGGCATGCGATCGGAATCGCCTGGAAATTGCGCAATTCTTGCATGTGCAGACAAATCAATAAATCGATAATGTCGATCGTACCGAATATGGATTGCATCTCTTCGAACAATTTCTCTTGTATATTCGGATGATGGCCGAGTACGAATAGTGCAAATGACATTCCGCTTGCTGTAGTATCATGACCCTGTGTAAGAGTAAATTGTAATTTCGAAAATTTCAAATGACACTTCACTGACCTCGAACATGAATGTATCGACTTCTTCTCGAATATCTTCCAAAGTCAATTGATGTTCGTCTTGCATGGAAATCAATAAATCCAAGAACGCTTTTCGTTCACGTTTATTGCCATTGTTCGATTCGGATTGGCTATGGCGACGGTATTCTTCGCTTCTTTCGGCAATGACCTGAAAGAATGCGTGACTTTTTCATACTGTAAATTATCAGATTCAATACGATTGCAATTCAGCATTCATTGCTTAACCCATGGTACATGTTTCAGGTATAATCGGTTATGCTGCATCTGATGGTGCCTAAGGAATATGGACTGCATGCAACAGATGAACAATGACTTTGGTATAACCGACCGTGGTGTATCCTATCCTACACCTATTTGCAATTCTTACACACTGGAAATTGCATCTGTTTCTGCAAAAACCTGGCTAATGCTTGGTATAATCGACCACGCTGCATCTCTGCTGCACACAAAACCAGCATTACCCTGTTGGTAAAACCTTTCAAAATGGCCATAGATTTATCATATTCATAACCGTATCTCAATAAATAGAAAATCGGTTTCAACCATAACCACGGTTTCCTTTCGTAATGAAACTGGATTTCAGTCATTCTGCAATTCCAGCTAATTATGGCTAATTTCGACATTCTAATTTTGGATTCTCACTTTTTCACAGCCAATACGTATTCGGATCGATGATTTCGTTGTGCATTTACTGTAACACCCATTGCACTTTCGCATATGATATCCAATGCGCATCGACCCATGTATGGGAAAATATCAAACGATACATTCTGTTCTACTAGTTCTGAAAGTTGATCGACCAAAATCAATGATTGTCGATTGAATACATCCATAAAATGATTCAATATGGAAAAATGGAACGCGGGTGTCAGCATTTTTCGACGTGCTCTCCATTTTTCGCCAGTGCTGAAATTGAAGTGACCCTCAGGGTCAGGCGTAAAATTCAGCGATTACAGTATACCTGGTCAATAACCCTGTGCCAAGCCATGCCTTGAGGAAATCGTAATTAGCCGATTTGGTGATCAGTTCATTACTGCGGAGTACTGTCTGAAATCGATACTGTGATCACTGGAATACTGTTGGTCTCGTGTGATCGATTTACGTACCTCTGTTGTGGCGGATTTTGTCAAGATGACCATTGGATATGGACCTATCCACATTCGGAATATGCCCGTTTGCATATTATCCCACCATAAATCCTCCAGTTGATGAGAGAAAGCTAAAAATCTTGTGCTTGATATCAAAGAAAACACCTGATCATGAATACATCTACCAATTTTATCCAGTTTGAAATCCCACACATTGCCAAATATGGGTTTGGCCGGTGGACCAGGGATTTTATCAATTAAACGCACAAATCGGATCCTTTTCAATGCCCATTTACTGATCCAATAGGTCAGTGTAGTGGCAATGACCACAAAAGCCAATGCTAGAAGTACAGCAACCATAATTACTAGGTTTATGGAGCCAACTAAAGTTCAATACAAAAATATTCATAAACACCCCTTATCACTGAAGCATGTTGATTAGGTGGCAAGCGTTTTTAGTTGCCAAGTGAACGTTGGCTTGGGTAACGCCTGTTTGATAGGTCAGCTGCATAACAGCCAGAAATAGCATTGATTGCAGAAAAATTTTGAAGGGATGCTCTGCAGTTCAACGCTGGTCGCAAAAAAATTGTAGTGCCCTCAGAAGAGATGCACGAAAATACACTATTTTTGCAGCAGTGTATAATGTGGCTGCACATAAAAATCTTGCAAGTATAATGCTAACCAATCGAATCATTAGAATATTTCTTTCAAAAGGATATCATCGGTCATCAATTATGCCATTCTGGATGCTGAAGCATGGAAGCAAATCGGCATTAATCCGTTGACTGATCATAAATGACTTGATATGCATTTGAATGCCAAAGCTGCCTATTTTAATGTAAATCAACCATTATGCGATCCTTTATACAAAACTATCTTCATTTCTTGAAAATAGCAGAATTTTCCAATGCGGACGCTGTGTGGCTGCTGCTACAGTACAGTCCCTCGACATGCATTGGGTGTCACTGATCATTTTGATCGTGATTTGTTGCTTGACTCAGCAGATATCATCAGTGGCTGAAGAACAGGATGCTGATTATCCAGAAGCTACCACCAAATCCATGGTATCACAGTCCAAATCTAACAAGACAACCAAAGCCAAGTCTGATAAAACCATAAAAGGAGGCAATGACAAGGTCGCCAAGTCGAAAGCTAACAAAGCTAAATCAGCGGAGTCAAAATTGGCCAAATCCCGATCCATGAAAGGCAAACCAAACTCCTGGGACGTGAATGGACCTGTGACCAAGAAATCACAGATTACGCAAATAACAAAGCCCAAGTCGACTTCAACCACCAAAAGCAACAGTAAGTGTCCTTTGGCGATCATAGACATGTTGCATGTTTCTATTCAGGGAAGCAATGACCAGCTGCAAAAAGATCACTTGACAAATCCAAGGCCATTCAGAAATCAACTGATAAATCGAAAAGCCTGGCTACCAAAGTGACACCCAAATCTGGTATAGCTCATTTGAGATTCCTGGATCATGTGCTGAAGAAACCAAAAGTACAGTCAAAAAACAAAGCCTGTTTCACAGAAGAAATCTGAGCCAAGTACGATTATTTGCATTTGAGGATTTCTTTGAAATCTTTTCAAATTCAGGCCCTCTAGTCCCATCTAAAAAGGATACTCAACAGTTAAGAATGCTCAGCAAAGATAAAAAACAAGTTCAGACCAAGGCGAAAACCACACCGAGGCCCATGTCCACACTTGGAACCACAAAATCATCAAAAAGTCACCCGTGGAACAGCCTGATCAAGGGTAAAGGTAAACCCAGATCACAGCCCAAGTCAAAAGCAAGGTCCAACTCTAAAGTGACCAGTGCTAAACCGAAATCCAGAAAGCGTATGCAAATGCGCAAT
Source organism: Discolaimus major (assembly GCA_034695185.1). NCBI lineage: Eukaryota > Metazoa > Nematoda > Enoplea > Dorylaimida > Qudsianematidae > Discolaimus > Discolaimus major. The sequence continues at coordinate 17,464 of JAQIWJ010000666.1, forward strand.
GATGAATGGATCAGTAAGGAAAAGAAATTGAAATTGCGCAATCAAACCGTCAATTTGTGAACTGTTGAAACATTGAAAAATTCTGGTAAGCAAATTTTGCAATTACAGCATGCTTTCAGGAAATTTCACCTGTGGTGCTATCGTGATAAATTCAATCCTGAAATTA
>JAQIWJ010000667.1:0-17613 GCA_034695185.1 Discolaimus major
ATGCAAGCTGGCTTGGCTAAGATGCAAGCTGGCTTGGCTAAGATGCAAGCTGGCTTGGCTAAGATGCAAGCTGGCTTCCGCTTGATGTCCAATTTGACGTCTATTACCAAGTAGGAAACGTCACTTGAAGGCACCTAGTGAGACGTCCTTTTCTTTTTGAACTGTTGAATTTGACGTCTGAGGGTTCGTTCAGAAACGTTTGCCACTACGGCACATGCGAGATATCCCAGAAAATGTGCACCTGAAGCATGGAATCGTATCGAGATTGATTTTTGAAATTTCCACGTGGTTATCCTTTAGCATGCGTCTTTGCTCAATTATTCCAATTGATCTGTGTGTTCAATTTCTGCTGCAAAAATCATCGCAAGGGGGATTGGGAAAATCGTTTCTGGAAACATAAAAATTTTTGATGGCAGGGGTCCATCTGCCATACAATTTTGCGCTTATCAACAACCACCTCAGTCATGACTCATCACATAACGCAAATTACGAAATATGCTAATAAATCATGCATATTCTGATCAGGATCTGTTTTACGACTTCATAATCAGCCTCGCGGTCATCAATATTTTCGTGTCGTTACTGATTTTTGGTTAATCACAGCGCGAGAGCTTCTGCCGCCACAGCATGCTCTAGAAATTGCTGAGTGAATAGCATTCTGTGCTGTTGCGATCAATCGATGATTACTTACTGATCGATCCGAAATCATGAAAAAATGGACATCAGTGTTTCGAGCAAATAGAGTACACCATGATAATCATGACAAAATCACAGATATCAGTCACTGAATTTGTACTAGTATATTTGAATCATCCCAATTATAACTGAACATCAAATCAGTACATACACAGTATGCATTACGCTGATCAACATAGATCAAAAAGCAAGCGTAAATCATAACTCAGATCTGGACCCACCTTGTAATCGCGGTCCTTTCTGTTCCTTTCGCTTTGCTTCTTTCTTCAAGCGTTTCTCAATTTCTGCTTTCGAATGATTCTCTTCTTGGATGATGGATTCATCGATACGCTTTGACGAATACGGATTCACGTAATCCGGGTCCTTTTTGACCAAACCCAATTCTTGACCGACGAGATGCATCAATTTGATCGCCTTGTCCTCGTAGAAGTTCGTCATATTGCTGAAGTTGATCGCCCAATTGGCCAACGTTTTGAGGTCTTTGTTCGATTTGTACATCTTCTTGACCGTATCAGGAAAATGCAAGGCCAAATCGGCGAAAAACGCGGCGTTCTCCAACGTTTTGGATAAGGCTGAAACAGGGACATTTTTAGTACATTATCACCAAAGAAAGATGGTGACATAGAGCTGATATACTCCAGAATAATTCAAAACAGGCTTACCTTCTTTCAATTGCTCATCTGCAACGTCCGGAAAAGGCGATCCTGCCACGAAACCATGATGTTCGATCTCTGTACGAGCTTCCTTGAATACTTTGATCATGCCTTCCACTAATACCGTCACGAGTTTATCCGCTTTCTCTTTCGTATGGCCTAGGATTTGTTTGATCGCATTCCAATGCTCTTTCCGTTTCGCATTGAACAGCTTCTGATCTGAAAAAATAACTCGGGTTATTGCAAGGAGCTGTGCATAAAAAGCATGACAACCAGGACCAAAGATATGGCCAAAGTAATACTTACATAGTTTTAAAGCCGAATTAGAATCAGGCGATGCACCAACAACATCAGTGACATTTGGAGCGTCATTTTGAGAAAATCCAGGCGCTTGGCCGCATATTGACGGAATAAAACAAATAATAATCACGACAACCACCAGCATTTTCAGTAATCAACGAATTTGAACTCATTTGATCAACAGGAAATTCGTGATCACTGATCGGAATTGGAAATGTTTATTTTGATGGAAATTACTGAAGGGCGCTTCTAGCAGACGTGCATTTGTTGCAACCGCTTAGTGCAAAATTGTCTGCTGGTTCAGGGAAACCACGATTTCGTCGAGGAAATTCCGGAATTACCAATTTTATTTATAATCCATCGATTCTGATCATGCCTATAATTGCAAGAATCAAGAAAATCGGCCCTACGTTGTGGACTCATAAGAAAAAGTCAGTTTTCGCTGCCGCCTGCGTTGGTGCCTTGTTTCGGTATTTGTACAAGAGAGAAACGTAAGAATTCTTTTCTCATTTTTAATGAAATCATTTCGTTGAATTCGGCATTGCTAAGGTTAGCTTTCATTTCAGGGATCGTCGATTGTTCAGAGGATATTGTTTGCAAGCTTTGGTAAGGAAAATTCTGTTATCAGATCAAAAATCTCAAGCTGCGTAATTTTTAGCAATACGGAAATGAAATTATTCCATCCGCCATGGTACCGCGTCGAGTGACCGTCCTTGTTGGAAATCAGTAAAGTCATCTTTCCTAATTCCTTTTTCTGGTGCTAATATGTATGATTTTTCCAGCAATGTTCGTACTCAATTCGATAAATATGCGTTACCATTATTGAATCTGGCCGGATTGCAAGTGGATGTCATTGTGGTATGTTTATTTCTGTTCACTCTGGCTCATGCCTGACATGATCCTTTTTTGCAGCCTCAAGATTCCAATCAACTAGCAGCGCTCGCATCCGTTATAAATAGAAACGATGCCGATTTGGTTTACGTGGTTGGTGAGGATGATTCGATCACAAGAGTAAGTCAGTCTTTGGTTATTCTGGATGCATGCGTCATCCAGGATATTATTCAGGTTCTCACCGGAATGCTGCAACCGTGGAAAGACGATGAAAAGGTAAGAGGATATTCTGCGTCTGATGGCACATGCTAAAGACGTCATCTTTCAGGATCCAGTCAACTTGAAGAAAATAGAAGCACGAAATTTACCTCCGGTTGGAATTTTCTCGGATTCCACTAGTTCATTGAAGTAAGGTTTCATTTATTTGTTTGGACAGCTTCGAGATACTTATTTTGCAGGGCTCAGTGCGAGAAAGCGATGGCAGCAATTCGAGGTGCGGTCACTGACGCCAATGTCATGCTAGTCAAGGTGAGAATCCAGTAATCTCTATTCTATTTCTAGCTCTAGCACCGCATTCATTTCAGGTGACAGATGCGGATCCACTCTGCGTCCTGAATTCAATACGCTGGGGACAATTCGCGGATGCTGAACAATCGGTTTCTCGATATTGGTATTGGGGACAACTCAAGCATCGTTTTGCCTACTTTTGGAGCGCTTTCAAGGTATGCAACTGTTTGGAAAATCATTGCATTCGTGTACAGGTTCTTTCTTTTGCAGAATGGCCCATTGGAACCAATTGAGGCGGATGTTCAGTATACCGAAACGTGCCCAGGTTGTTCGAAGTGCTACGTGGCTCCAATCACCCGTAAAACACAACATTGGCTATGGCGGCTATTCATTGGAAAACCGAAGAATGGTAAGCAATGAATTGTTGTAGTCTGGACAGTCTAATGCTGTTTTGCTTTCAGAACAACCAACAGCACCGGATTACAGCAAAATAGTCAACGAAAATTGCGGAGTCGTACGCAAAGCGGATTTCCAATCGGTGGAGTTCATCGTGAAGAATGACCCAGCATCGGTAAGCAGGAACATGTTTTCATATTCATTTCTTGAATCCCAACTCGTTTTCAGGCGACTCCTGGTTTCGACCTTGTCACTGGGCCGTCGTATATGCAAGAGACGGAATTCTTGCTAGAAGGATGGGCTCGATGTCGTCAGAATGATCCGTTGACACCAGCACGAGGAGATTTCAACACGATTCACGCTCGAGAAGTTGAAGTTGTTTTGAAGCCGAAGATTGAGGTAAGAATGACCATTGGTGCTGCAGATTTGGTTTACTAACATCTCGTTTCTTTGTAGGAAACAGAAACGGAGAACTCGATGATGGTCGGTGGTGAATTAATGAAGCTAGCCAATTTCTCGGTCAAGATTATTCCCAAAGCGATAAAGATGATCAGTTTGACATCTGATAAGAATACGCTTTGATATCAGCACGTTGCAAATAGTGATAATGCTAATTGCTTGTAGACATTTAAAGCAAATATATACAATTGAATTATTTGTGATCAAGCATTGATCAATATTTTCACATGTGCAAGTGCAATCACAATAAGCGTGAAGCGATTATCGATAATGCGATCATGATATTGGATCCAGATAGGTGGATATTGGAATTGATTTGATTATCAGCGAATGCCGCATTGCATAAATTACTACCGCAGCATTGAAAGCATTCCTGATCAGGTGGATCGTTTTCGTTGTAACAATCGGATGGAGGCCATTCTTCCGAACATACGTCCACACTGATACATCCTCGCCAACTGATCAAACCGTGTTCGGTGATGTGATACTGAAATATGGTCACGGTTATGCAGTTTGTGAGGGCTCATTCGGGTCTAGCAGATCCTTCCATATCATGCGCAAGGTATACTGTAACCGCTATGCCTCCCTTACCGCGCACGCTTGTCCAGCTGGACAGGATCGTCGATGTAGAACGTATTCACCGCAATGAGTCTCGTTATCGCAGGCATAACAAAATAATTGCCCTTGCCGAGCGATGGTGTTCAATAATCTGGCCTTTGTACCGTGGCTTTCATTAGCCGTCTTCTCGTTTCCTATGGAGGCCAGATGTCAATAAATTGACTCCCATTTGGTCTCCTCAATCGTCTCACCTGCCGATTTCCACTTTTCCCCTTGCTTACGTTTCCATTGATCACCCGCTGACACGCCGACGAATTGAGGCGGCGACGTTGGTGGATCGAGGATTTTATAGCTAATATTGAATCCCATGTGATTATGTTGACCCCAGGTATCGCTTCGAAATTCAACTAATAGCCAATTATATTGACTCGTGTACCATTTCCCTTTGTACATTGGAGTTTCTTCTGGTAAACACGATATGCTGAAAATATCGATACATGATCGATCGATCGATTAGCCTCATTGCTGATTGCGTAATATGTTACGCATGATTTATCATGATAAGACAAGCATGTGATCATTGGCCTGCGTGCAAGCCAAACATGCACTGGCTTTATCTATTGACCAATGGTCACTGACAGCAAAATGTCTGCATTACCTTTTGGTGACCACGTCAGTGCCGTGCGGCCAAATGGTCAATTTATCCGCACAATGATCACCAGGCATCATATTCTCGTGCTCCAAATCCAGATCATTGATGCGGAATAAAATCCGATCACCTGTATCAGTGCCTTCCACTAACCATTGACAATATGCGCCTCGAGAATATCGATGCGGATAATTGGGCGATAGAATTTCACCTTGACGTTCTTTCATAATGCCGCATATGGGTACTGGAAAAACACATGGTCAGCGTTTTTATGATTGGATGGAGCATGTTCACTGCGCATTTGGTCACCTACAGCATGCCCTGGATCTCGTCAAAATCATTCTCGAATATTTGCAGTGTAAATTTTCATTGTACTGTGCATTTTGAAGGAAATCGCATTAGTATTCATGAAAACTCGTACCGTTGAATCTTGACGAGAATGACAAGATTTCGCATCTTGGTCCATTGAATCCGTGTGGACAAATGCATTCTCCGTGTTCACCGATGAATCCATTGTGCAAGCATTTTGTATTTGCTGAAATGAAAGCATAAAATTGCAATGCTGGCCATGGGCATGGTCAACTATTGCGTTTTCATAAAAATTGCGATGCTGGCTACGCCTGCATGGCTGCAGCGATCGCTGATCACTGATCAGCCCTCAGAAATATACCGTCATGCTTTCCGAGTGCGGAGCATTTGAATAAACGATTGATGGTCTGTTTATCTCGATGACTGAGCGGATGATGCCGTCCACGTATCTCTCCTCCCAATGACGGATCCAGCAAGCGATTATTGGTCGCGATCACAGGTGATTCTGGGGATTTGGAATACTCCTGAAGCGGTGCTTGCATTGGAGCAAAGTCTTGGGTCATAGGACCCAAATATGCGATTTCACCCACCTGAGCTGTGAAATGCATAATTGAACTGATATCGTATTCAGTGATCACTTCGATATTTTCACTAGGCACCACACGTTCGAATAATGGAATTGCATCCGACCGTACATTGGATCGATTGATATGAATATATTGTGATCGATCGAATCTCTCATTTTCCATACCAATACCAAGTGAATTCAACAATATCCTCATGCATTGTCTATCCTAAAATTCCGCGCCTCAAAATTGAATATGCAGAAATATGATCATTCTAATGTGCATTTTATATGGGCATGTTTATTCTCTTTTGATCAATCATCATTTTACAGAGAGACGAGAAGGAAGAATCGCATTAGCCATCTCGCTTCAGGGCGGAAATACAATTGGGAAAATGTTCACTGATGGCCGAATGCGGCGGGGGGGGGACCAATGTATGGTCTCTCGTTTCATCAAAGGTTCCTGGAGGTTTGTGGAATGGACAAACAGCCCGCGGTCAATGTTGATGTCCATTTTCTTGGACTCCGTTGTTGGGGAAAATTCATTAAATTAAGGCGGATTTAACGCTTTGCTTCGAATGCCATGGAGAATAGAGGGCTTCCCATTTCGAAAATGGACGAAATGTTGTATACGTATTTTGTAATTGGAAGAGAAGACAAATCCGCCTTCTCTCTCTCTTTTGGCTAGCGTAGATGGAAAAGAGGAATCTAATTGCACTGTTCCCCCTCCCATCATGTCCCGCTGCGAGTAATCGCGGTTTCAATTAGCATCCAACAGTGAAAAGATAAAAACGGCTTTTCGAATGTGAATTTGATCCCTTCACCTGCGTGCCGCACGACGAACCCGAGCTGATGTTGATCGAAAACGAAGACATCGATGCGTGGCATTCACTAAAACACATATACGACTCATATCGGGTATACTGTAACCGCTCAATGTACCCGGCCGATTCTGAGGATAGAAATCGAAGAAATACGCTGGCATTCGTACGTTTTTCATCGATGAATTGAACGCACGAATGTTTCGAGATTTCTTTCATCGATTTCTCCATGCAATGCTGAATTGAGGGGTCTGCAAAAAATGGCTAACTTTTCACTAATGGAATATGCGATGTATGGAATTTTTAAAGTTTGATAGCAGGACTGACCATGATGGGTATTGACCAGACGTCAAGATTTTTATCAGGTCATACGCAAGTGTCAACTTTTGCAACTTTCGAAGCAGCAGCACGAATGCAAAACTCACCCAAATCCTGATCCATTGCATAAACCACACGCCTCTCCGATTCATGCTCGATCAAATTTCTCACGTTTTGTGCAGTATTTTTGAGCAATACACCAGCGTGGATCTGCAAAATCCTCCGATCGCATATATCCGAGACATGCAGTCTCTGAATCACGCTTACGCAATTCCATGCCAATAACGCGTGGATTACGAAGAGTGGAATAAGGTTAATCAAATTTCTCATGCTCAGCAATGGGGGGAGGAGAGAATTTCAATCAAATTTGACAAGGGTTCTTTGATGAAGGAGCCTTTCGTCTCCTTCCACCAGTCTGCGGTCCGGACTAGAAGAAGCCTCGTTTTATGCACTAATAAGGACAAGAGCTATTTGGATGAAACGAGCATCTTTACCCACTCGTCCAGTCCAAACCGTCTATATTTACCATGTACGAAAGGGGCGAAGAAAGGGGGTCGATCCATACATGGATTTAGGCAGCTTACGAGTCGCCTCGATTTCCGCCAAAAGACGGCATCCAGTGAAAACAAGGTCTCGCCCGTCCCAACCGTTCATTCGACCGGAAACGGTTGCTGAATTGACGAAGAAATGAACATGGCGATTCTGAATACAAAATTACCAATGCACTTTTCGCAGCATGAATGCTGGCAGTGCTGGCAGCTGCAGCAAGAATTATTGAAGATCTTCGACTATTGCTGATATAAATAGAATAGCATTCTATTAGTAGCATGGTGCATTTGAACTAAATGCAAAAATTTCACTGACGCAAGTAAAAGTGATACAACAATCACATAACACAACCCCCCAATACCGTAACCACCACATGCCCCAACGTAATGTTTAGAAAATGGCCATGTTGGTCATTCTACGAGGCCAATCTAATCGGTCATGCTATTTTCTGATCGTTCTACAGTAATCCCAGTCCATTCTGGTTTTATCGAAAACCAAAAATGGATCTTTGGACTGTGATCAGTTTTCCAGTCAGTGTCCCAAAGGCAACTGGAGCCTTGAGGATGTTTTGAATGAATTATCTTTGTTTGAGATGTTCCTGGATTGTGAGGCCTCATTTGGTCAATGCTGAGGTGAAGATTGTTGGCATGATGTCAGGAGTACTGTACTGCAACAAATAGTAGCATAAAAATTTGCACAATATTATTCATATTCGTATTGTATTAATGTCTTCCACGTACTGCTGATATGAACAATCATCAAAGGTAAAGAATTTTTGGAATTTTTTTCGAAAATTTTGACACAAAAATCCAGAAAAAATTCTATACCGAAAACTGCTACACCGTGATAGCTTTGCGAATCGTATTTCCGTGTGAATTCATATACGAAAACCCATTTAGTATAACCGAAATCCCAAAAGACTGCTTCAAATCCTAATACTGTGGATTTCCCCAAGGGACCAGCTGTAAGATGTACTATATGTATATAAATTGGGATATGGGATGATAATTTCCCCAGGTCGCGCTGATGTCATTAAGTGCATTTTGCAAAGCCGTCTCCATTTTGACACTGTGATCAGGATAATGCAATGGTTATCTTTGCTGATTTTTTTGCATGCCTATGCTCAGTAGCCAGTTCAGCATGTGCTTGTGCATCGAATGTGGTCTATTGATCAGGTCCTTCCCATAATGACGAAAGGCAAAAAATACTGTCAGAGATCTAGGACAGCTTTCCAGAAGTAATCGGATAATACATGTCAACACACGATAATCACATGTTTCTTTACATCAACCCAATGACATTCCATGTAAACGGCTTGTGTATTAGCTAGCATAATATCAGTATTAGGTGAACATCCCAAATTGATGCGATGACTGATTTGCACTAAAATAACACGTTTCCGGCTGAGTTCATGGAAATAAAATCCAGGCAATCGATGGCCAAAGTCACATCGATATTTTTCATCAATTTCTGATTTCCATGGTAACATGAATATACAAGGCCAAATAAAGGTAAATTCACCGCCGCCGTTCTGAACTATCTCTGATCAGGATCGAGGTGATCTGAAAATCATGGTCACCACAAGATTAAATGCGTCTAGTGGTCAAATTTACAGATCTCAAGTGATATTCGTGGGTAATATTTCCCAGTTTTTCCAAATCTTCATTAGACAGACACGTGCGATTTTAGGCGAGCCAGCCGTTGGGAAAAGTGCAATCGTCGAAAGCATATGCAACGATGGTACAAGTTTTTTGAAAAATTATACTCCCGTAATTTGAAAATTTGAATTTTAATCAAATGTCACGCATGCTGAAAGCTGTTTTCCAGACGGCGGGTATTGAATTTCGTCAAAAAATGTTCAATCTGCCATCCACCGCGGATAGTGTGGAATTACTATTTTTGGATTCCGGTGGTTTGGATGTGTACGAAAATTTGAATAAGAAAACTGTGAGTTCAGGAAATTCGAAAACATGTCCAGTGATTGCACTTGCTTATTTTGCAGTGGTCTCAAAACAGCCTATTCTGTTTGGTCTACGATGTGACAAGGAAAGTGACATTCGAGAAATTGTCAAAATGGTCGGATTTGGTGCAACCATTCGCAATAAAAGGCTTTCAAGGTGAATACGATTTTGAATAGGCACTTTCGGGAGTAATAATTCCAATTCCCGCTCACCAGTATTCAGGCGGGAATTCAAATTTTTCTGCAGTCCAATACACGACCAAGTATTCCCACGATTTCAGGCATCATACTAGCTAATAAAGTGGATTTATCCAATCGACGTATTGTCTCAGACAGTTATGGTCGTGATTTTGCACAGAAAAATCGATTGACCTATTACGAATGTTCAGCAGTATGCGAATTTGTGCAGAAAATCATGCCGAATCTTGAGAAGGCATGTTTTTGCAGAAAGAAAACGTTGGTATACATGATGTATTCATGAATATGGCGCAAGATGTTTGCAGAAAAGCTGGTGGTGGAAGGTGACGACGAGTGATCAGATTGATCAATAGTGATCATGTAATCGATAATCAGCGAATACCATAGCTAACTGGACTGATAAGATCCGGCCTGAATAATTATGAGGATGGAATTGCAGAATTGATCATAGTCTACAAACAAATTTCAACTGTTAATCGATAATATCAAATCACATGCAGGCGGAAAGTACAGTATACCATGTTGATACAGAAATGAGCATATTTGCATTATGATCACACATGACACCAAAAATCGTACAAATTACAGTATACCATGCCTGTTTTAGCACTGTTGCCTCAAATGCGATGTATTAGCTTTATAGATATTCCTGAAATCGGCCAAATATACGGCCCCCATTTCCGAGTCCAAAGCTGAACACATTTCGTACGGATTCAAATGTTCTGGTACTTTACTTTTCGATTTTCTCCACGTAAGCGTGCTCAATTGAAAAATCCAAATTTGGCCGTCGAATTCAGTGGCCATATGTCCGGATGCTACGCTGCCTCCGAACATGAACCAATCGGAACCGTATCGTTCGACCATGATCGGTCCACCGAACGCCCACGGTGGCAAGTCTACACCGTTCACGAAGGAATATTCCAACGTTGGCGACGTGGAATTCAAATCCACCAATACGATACTGGATTTATGCCAATGAAATCCGCACGTTTGCGTACCGTAAAACGCGTACAATCTCGCTCGGACATTGGTCAGAGCTACGATTGCTCCGCCTGAATTCACCGGACTCGTTTGATCGCTCGTAATATGTCTAATCGATGCGGATACAGGCCGCGATTGTGAACCCTGATCACTGAATACTACGTCCAATTTGGATACTATGATTTTGCCCCACCCATCAGTGGCCATGAGATAAAGCCTTCTCGGTTCGTCGTCGCTTCTAGTCCAAGCTAATCCGCCGTTCTGGATATTCGTATCCATAAATTCCGACATGGGGTCAACGTCCAACGGTACGTCCACCCATCCGAATGGTCTTCTTTTTTGCCACGAATACAAATGCCTGAACGTGATATTCTCGAATCGAGTATAAATTAATAAGAACAACGTATTTTCCAAGACGAAAAAGGCGTCTTCACGATTCTCGTGTTTATCGATCGGATCGAAATGAACGTGCGACCATGAATACGAGCTTACTGTAACCGCTTCGTTCCGCTCGGTCTCATTTTGTTCGGATAAACCGTAGGAGGATAAATATCCGCCGTACAAGCAAGTCTCGTGATAAGAACTGAACGTAGGTTGCCTTTTCCCTTTCAACGATAAGAAATTTATCCTCTCATCGGCGTAAACGCATTTATGCCTATTCCTTAGAATGGACGATTCCGATTGACACCGAGAACAACGCGTTGTTTGTACGCCGTCTTTTAATCGACGAAATACGTTTTTAGACGTTCTCGGACACGCCTCAATACAGGAGGAATATATGATCAATATGAATACGATTCCATCGATACGCATTGCGTCAGAAAAATCGGCTCCAAATTTCTAGACTGGCCATTCAGCCGAGACGATGATCAGGCGGAAAAAGGGCCAAGGGCGGACGTTTTCGCAATGAATAGAGAGAAAACCCATCGCTTTTACCTCAAGTATATTCTAACTAACACCAATTGAGTATAATCAATCAAAACAACTGTTCCTTCACCATCCAATCACGGGATGTTTATGAATGGTAGCCTGCGCGACGCCCCGTTTCCTCTGAATGCATATATCATCCCAACAAGCTCCCCTCCCCATTCACGTAGGCATTTCCTGTTCTTGGCACTCGGATCCGGTTCTAACCGTCCGAAGAAAGTTGATCCATAATTCATCAATACCAAAACACACGAAGCTTTCTCGAAAATTTTGAGTCTATCGGGTATATTTCCATCAACCAGCAGTTTAAAAATGAATCACCTCGATAAGCAGCCACTAGCCAACTTCCAAATGACCAAAAAAAGTAGGAAAAAATAAGGCATCAAAAAATAGCTCTAATAAAGTAATGTCAGCGTAATGCGTACATAGAATCCCCAACAAAAGCACCACGATCATGTAATAAAATGCCAATATCCAATTTAGACATGATAAAAAATGTAGCTGCAAAATAAATCATGGCCTTAGAATGGCATCTTGATAGCATACAATTGTTTAAAAATGCATTTACCCATAAAAAGCATGCTATACAGTAAATAACTCAATGTACGTACATGGTCATATATAGATTCAGTCTTTCTCGTTTACCTGTCCAAACCACGCGACGTCGAATAGGACGTTTCTGGGATACGAAAATGGACATTTGACCATGCCATCGAACTATTGATCACGTCCATTCCAATACCCATGTCAAACTTCGCTGAATTGGAGTCCAGCTGAAAAAGAGGCTTTTAGTGATCTTATCACTGCATGATGCTAAGTTTACTTACAATCATCACTGCTGTAGCAACGTTGGCAATGCAATTTCTGCGCTCGAACTCGGACGTCAGCACCTTGGGCACCATCGCTCAATGACGTTCCACAAACTGAAATAATGAGGAATTGCAATATTTGAATCAAAAACGATCACCACAGGCTTACCGTAGCATTTGAAACAAGCCAAATGAAAGAATAAATTCAACGATTCGATAATCATGGCAGCACCTCGACCTGAAGAATATTCATACATTAGTCAGCCAGAAGAATATCAGTGCAATTGCTTACCCAATTCCTTACTACAATGCGAGCACCGTTGCGTTGCACTGACGGCCACCATTTGTTGATCATTCTGCGCGTCCGGCTTTTGCGGAATGGATTGTGAGGACGAGTATCGATTATTGGCCGTCATTCCGGATGGATATTTCGGACTGGGAGGTCGTCGAAGCGACGATAGACTGGCACTGGCTTGTCCGTTCATTCCTGGCAGCGGCTGATTCACAGGCGTGGCCACGTTGGTCGGAGCATTGGTCGACGAATGTCGGCGTACATCCGGTAGTTGTTCTTTCGATTGCGCCAGATCCGAATTGGTCCGTTCGTGATGCCTCAATTGATCGGTAAGACGAAGATCTTCCGCTTCCCTGACCAACCAATGTTGATGAATATCTCGCGTGACCACTGACGACGCTGCAGGCGATTCTCCTCTTCTCAAATTACTTATATCCACACCGCTGGCAGCCGCATTAGCCGCCATTTCCAGATATTGTAATTCCACTTCGGTTGCTTGACGTTGTTGTTTCCGTAGTAGATCGTCCAATTTCCGGCTGGCCGCTTCGGTGTCCATGACCATCTTGGGCGGTCGAATTTCCATCTTCAAAGCGGCTCCAGTACCATTAAGTTCGTTTTTCTTGCTGACCGTGTCTCTGTCCGCGTGAATATCGTCTCGTTGTTTGATGACGGGTTGTTCGTACGAAGAGAATACGACGGGTGAATGTCGAACATGGCCATGACCGAACGGCCGTTGTTCCATAATCGACGTACTCGTATTGTCATTGGAAAAACGATGAGACGTCGTCGGCGGCGGAGGTGGCAAGTTCGTGGCGATTGTTTGTCTTTGATTATCCTATTTTAAAAAATCCATCGTACACTAACGATGTGTTAGAGAACACGAGTCAATGTGCAATGCGGGTCAATGTAGATCATGTCTCCATGTTTTTTCCTATTCCTCTTTCGAAAGATATCAATCTGCACCGAGGTGCTAGAAATTCTGGTCATCAAGATAAAAGCAGAAATTTTGACATTGCATTCGAGAGTGCATGGAATTTTCGAGTCTCATTCCTTCTTTTCTCACTACAAGTGTTTTTGACCCAGATGCCCAGTTTCACGAGTGCCATACAATGTGGACATGACAATAGGCACTCGTTTCTTTCTTGTGAAATAAAATTTTCGCTTACCCGCCGTGCATCCAACCGATCATCAATATCGTTCATTGCTGTTGGATTTGGAGGCGGTGGTGGTGGAGGAGCAGCACGCGGTGGTGACATACTTCTCGAACAATGCTAAAAGCAATGCCACTTTCAGATTCCGTCCAGATGACGGCTAATAATTCTTACCTCCATCGCATCATTCAACGATGCATTGCTTCTGGTAGATGATACCATATCGTGTAATCCCAACAACTGATCCAAATCGTAATTCCTGGTCGGTTCGGGTCGAAAATAATACTCTTTCTTCTCATTGCTCAATTTAGACTTGGCTTCATTGGATAATCCCAATACGCGTGCACGTTCACGTTGCCAACGTTGATCGATTTCTGAAAAAAACATCCATATAATGCCATTTTCAAAACTAGGCACCTTTTTCTTTCACTCACCATCACGATCCTGCAGAATGTTCGTCTGTTTCGTCAGACTGTCCGCAGTCGTTGACGATGCCATTGGAGCGAGCGTTGTTGTAGAACGTTCACTTTCCGGTACGAAATTCATTATATTCCCTGGCGTCGTTCTGGCGTGGACACTGGTCACTCGATAGTCCGATTCCGTTGGTCCGGTATAACGACGAGGCGGCGACGCATTTCTGTCCACTTCCGGTACGTAATCCAAGATTTTGCCAGGATTTCGTCGTCTCTCGGAAAAAGGGCTGGTACGTTGTTCCAATGATTCGGCCGAATTGACCGGCGGTTCCGCCGATTTCCTGCCGCTCACGTTTCGATCGCTGGACGTTGAACGGAATCGTGTCTCCTCGCCGCTAGCGTACCGTGCCACAACCTCTCCAACCGTGATCGCGTCGAAATCGTGACGATTCACTGGCGGCGGACTATTGACGGGTGGTGGGCTGTTCAACGAAGGCGTACGAATCGGTGAACTTCGATAATCGTTCTGACGACGCAACGGTGGTTTGGACGGAATGGATTTCTGTTCGTACGCGGACGCTTTCTCGAATTGCAGTCGTTTTTGATCGAATGACGATTCTCGGCTTTCTTCTTTCTGTTGATGCGATTGCGGTATTAATGATGCGGTTGCTGCATTATCGGTTTCTAGAAAATAAGGCCATTACAGGAAGCCAGATAAGAGCATTATTGACAACACTCACTGCTGATTCTTCTTCGCAGCTTCAATTCGATGTAACCGGCTTTGGCCGCTTGTGAAATGGTGGCATTGATCATGGCCAAATATGCTCTGCATACGTCCATGCCATCGATTTCCAATAATTCATCGCCAACGCGCATTCGATATTTGTCCGCTGTGCTACCTGCAAATACGAATATGATTAGTCGCAAAGATGGAATTGATGCTTTTCGGCTGCCCAAAAAGCAACAGCAGACTAATCAGCTCCCATAACTTCATTGCTCACTTACCAGGCACAATGGTGTCCACAATAACTGGTTCCCCTTTCTCATGACCGCCTTTCAGAACGAATCCAAATCCACGTTCTCCTTTCTCTCGTTTATGTTGTTCCAATGTGATCAGAAATTCTTTCGATTCTCCATCCTGTAAATTCCGAGTGAAATTAGCGAAAGAAATCCATAAATTTGACATTGACCTACTTGTTTAGGTTCGTACGATGACCATGATCTTGGTTCGTGACGATATCCATTGGCATTGGGTGTATCTGCTCCTCGTATAGTGTAATCCAATTGTTCTGACGATGATTTCCGATTGGTCAACTGATCACCGCTGCCTTGACCTAAAAATGAAAGATGCAAATTCAGACAAGAATCATAAATCAAACCGCTTACTTCCTGGTGATAAACTTTCGTGACTATCTCGACTCGGTGTCAAACTTTCCGGACGATACGAATCCACACCCGAATCAATAGCCGCTTCATCGGTTGGTATTTTAGCGTACACCGGAGCTATGCGGCTGAAATATGATCGCATTTCAATAATCAGCATTCAAAGCAGGTAATTCTTCCATACCTCGCTTCAATTTGCTTCATAAACGGTCGATTCTTGAACGTGGACGAATGAACGTCTTTCAAATGAGGGATATCGTAAATATTCCTAGCAGCTTGGAATCGTTCTTTCGACGTGGCCAATTCCTGAAGGAAAAACTCCCCGAATGCATTCACGACCAACGATGCGATTAAGAAAGTATATATGAATACATACCCGGGGAGGCCCGTTTGGAGATTCCAAGTTTTCTTGCATGCCCGACGAATGAATTGGCAACTTCTTCGCACCTTCACTATTCGTCGTGGTGGTGTTGGTGTTTGACCGAGTGAGAGCCGTTTTCTCGTTTGATATTGTACTTCTCGGCTGCTGAGGCATTGGTTGAGGAGACGTTGGCGTTTTGGCGGCTGTCGTCAATGCGCTGGTTGGTGATGACGTGCCGGCTGTCTTCTTCTCGGACGACGGCGACGACAATGCTTCTGTATTTGTGACAATCGGTAGCCTAGATGTCGTCGATCGACCCAATGGCTCGTTTATGTCGCTCGTGTTCTAGAAGAGAAAACACAACCATTACCTTCCAATAAACCTTGCTCAATTCTCGCATTGCAATTGAATAAAGCCATTTCTCCCCCCCCCCCCCCAATGCCTGTGCACCACATGGGAGAATTGTTCGTGCGTCAAAAAACATGATCGCATGAATAAACTTTCGTGGCCAATACGAATACAATTGAAATTTACACGCACACAAAAAAGAAGAAACTACCAATTGGCCAGGTGAAAAATGAGTGTCGCATTTCGTGCGGAAATACTCCAAGCACACACTCGGATGCAATGATTTTTGAACGGAATGCAGAAAAGAAGATGAAAACCTACAGTAATCTTATCCAAGACTAAATGAAACCGATGGAAAAAATCAAACTGGGCTCCTCTCACAAAAAACATTTTTAAAAGCTTACAAGGCCAGATTTGCTGCCACTAATCGATCGAAGATAATCTCGATACCACTTATTGCGATCATTCATTTTGATCGTGTAATTCAATCCAAAGTTTCAATTCGAAATTCCTGCCGTTCAGTCTTCACACAAAAAGAAAAACTCAGAGATAACTCGGTACGAATTTCGAGGCCATTCCGAAAAACTTGGCCTGGCTCTCATTGGCCATAAAGACAATAATATCCAAATAAGAACTTCCTAAATCGATGCGATGAACTGCAGAAAACCTGTACGTCTCCTGTCGACAGACGCAGCAGGTAAACCGTTCAACCGGTTCTTCATTTAAATGAATACCATTACTATCAGGCCAGCCAGCCGACTGGCTGGACAGATTCAAAAAGTGTGAACACCAATAAACCGCCCTCCCACCATCTCTGGGGCAGGCGTGTAAACGACGTCCAACTATTTTCCTATTCCTTTCTCATGTACATATAGTACAGTGAATTTTCCAATTGGCCGAAGCAATTCTTCACGAAAGTATTGCGGTTACGGCTGGTTTCATTTTTCGTACACGTTTTTAAACCGTGTTATTATTCCTCGCCTGCCAGCCCAGACCAATGATGAGAACGCAGACACGACCAAAGAGTCAATTTCATCCTACTAATTCGACACCTTGTTGTCGATGCTAGCAAAAACTCCGCCGAGACTATTAAAATCGCGTATGGTGAAAAAATCTTCACCACTAATAGCCCAGGTGTGCAAACTCGACAAGCTGCACGGCTCAAAAGACGGTCCTTCT
>JAQIWJ010000668.1:0-17609 GCA_034695185.1 Discolaimus major
TCCCGTTATTTTTATCGCTTGATTTGTCCTTGCTTTCTTTGGATTTTGGTTCTTTTTCTGTACTATTGGTCTCATTTTTCTCATTTGATTTTGCCTTATCGTCTTTGGACTTGGACTGGCTTTTCTCTGCGGATTTTGGCTTTGGGCTTGTCTCCGCGGATCTTGCTTTGCGTTTCTGGACCGATAAAGGATTATCGTTTGATTCTTGAGATGAATCTGCTTCGAATGAATGAGACATGCGTTCTTCGCTGCCTGAAAAATATTAAGTTACATTTTAAAAGCTGGGTGTACTGTATGTGAGTCGTTTACTGCATAAATTACCTGTATTTTCTGAACAAGATATCCATGACAGAGTGAGTAGAAATAGTATTGTAAGAATTGCTTTTATGGCCATTTTGAAGTCAGGAGACAAATGCCAGAAACTTCTATTCCTAAAGGTTCCTCTGTGAATTTCGTTGGACCTTGATGTTTCTGGTCTCCAAATGACGTCTGTCATTACTATAATGGAATGTCGCCCTAGCGTTCATATTGTGCGTTCATGCTTGAATAAAAATTAGCACTTTATCGGTAAGTATGTGTAAGTGTCTAGTAATTTGTTGATAGTAATAAATTCATGCGCAAATATTGTTGCCTGGCTGTGCATGTTATGGTTGAGTAAATACACATTTTGATCAATCAGGAGAATTTATCAGGTTTGCTGGGTGATAAGATTATTGATTTTGACTGGCCTCATCCATGCAATAATGTGGGCATGGTCAAATTGACCATTCCCTTATTGGGGTGAAAAATTGAGCATAGTACAACAATAAGCCTATGTGCATAATTCAAAAATTTCTGAATATATTAGCAATATTTTGCATAAAAATCGATCAGCTAAGCCCAACTTTACAAGCGGCAAATGCATGCTAAAATCGGTTAAAATATTAAGCAGGTGTTCATGCAGCAGCTATAAAAAAATTTCCCAGCGGAACTGAAATTAGCAATTTTAATTGAACTATTCCAATGTCAGAAATGCGCGTAAGTTTGTTAGGTCAGCATTTGATGCAGATTTAGGTGAACGTGAGGAACTAAAGCTCAATCCATCTCTGCCTTGATATTGTACTCATCCAAAAAAAAATTGATTATAAAGGGCACCCGTATTTTGAAGAGTATCAACTGGATTTGAATGTAAAACACTGGTTCTGCTTGTCTTACTGTAATTGCACAGTGTCTGCAGGGTTACTGTATCTATGTACATTCATCACGTGCAATACTGACTAGTTGTAAGCCAGTTTTTGGTACAAAAATGATGTCATCATCAAAAGATCATGCATGCTTGAGAACAAAATCCAAATTTAGCACCTGAGCAAATATGAAAATGCATATCCAACTTCTATGAGAAGCTTTTCTTGGAGCGGGGCGTTGGCGCAATGGTAGCGCGTCTGACTCCAGATCAGAAGGTTGGGTGTTCGAATCACTCACGCCTCAATTTTTTAAAGATCATACGAATCGATTGGATGACAAATCCCGATATGGCTCTCCATGCATCTTTTTTGCTTTCAGAACTTTCCAGAAGGCGATTCAATTCCATGCAATATCGTCCACCAATGGTTTCGCATGACAGTCACATCAATGCACATCTTGCAAATGGTCATCGATATATATGTGACATATACAGTATACATGATCAAACCGTTACACCAAAATTGCATGTCATCAGACATGGGAGAATTTGTATTTCGTTATCTGCATGTACGTCAACTTTCTCTTCGTTCATCAGATATTTCTACCATGATTAATTGAATTGACAAAGCGACGTGGATGATGTTAGGAAGAAAGATGCGAATAGGGTTCACAATAAAGATCATTGATCTTGAGGAAATTTTTGAGGGATTGGATATATGTTGGCAAATAGTATGAGATTAACGTGATATGAACTTGAAGCTGATAATTAGCATAATACAGCCTGGCAATGTATAGAAATGCAAGGAATTGATCAGTGGTTTATTACTGATGCTCATCAGTCGCATCAATTATACCTTAAAATGCACCACGAATTGTGCTTATCAGTAGAAGCTAAATAGACTATCCTGATAAAACTATCATTATCAATGTTATCAGTTACCGTAATTTTATGCTTCGTAAGCATTCCTGCAGATTTATATACTGGCCATTTCATATATGGATGCTTTTTCGTAACATCTGCTGGTGATCATGGATCTGTCGCTTTTTTCCAATAATGATCTTTATCAATCATATTACAGTATATGTAAAGTCATGCAGCTCTTGTACAGCTTTTCGATGCTAATCATTGAACATTACTGATTACACTATTCCACAGCAACATAACGTTATCAAAAGGTACATGTTTTTTAGCATTACCGGAATTTTTTCACTGGCCACTGTTACGAACGAATTGTCATACATTTGAGGAAGCACAACTAGTTGCTTTTGTTTGGTAAGTTAGCAATTTTTGCAAATATTTTGCCCTGAGAGCAATTTAGTAATAGCAGGGAATTATGCAAAATAGGTTCCTTTTGGTAGGCTAATAGCATTGCCTAAGGCCTGAGCAGTTTTCATTGCTCCCTATCTGAAGTTCCTATTGGTAAATTTTTGAATACGAATTCAAGCATAAATGCTATTATACATTTTCGGCAGAAGTTCCGTGTCTGTAATTGCTCTTTTTGTTGGTCGCTTATTAGACTTGAACTGGATTTGGCTTTTGCTGCGTATTATTTGTAAATTCTACATAATTCGTGATCGGTGAATGATTGCTCCCTTCTTCTGGCCCTCTATTAATGAAACAGGAAGATTGAATTGCCTTGAAGTGATTTTACAGTAAGCCTGTGCCTTGAATTCCTATTGAGGACACCCTTGACTCACAGGCATGCAGTGGCAGCACATAGGCATTCTGGCAGCAATGTGTGATCATCATGCTAAATTTCAGTAAGAATAGAGCAAACATCCCACATACCTGATTCAAATTCATGACGTCTATTTTCCAACTAATACAATATTATGATCACCTGCGCAAAGTAGGCCAAAAAATTTGAATTCCATAAACCGTATAATATTTTATGCATGCAGCAGGTTCATTCTAGAAATTCCAAGCGCTGACTTGGATTGGTATTATTACCAAAGTGCTCAGTGATTGAACATTGGTGGAGATCGGGGTTGGTAATTTTGAAAATTTAGTACATAAACAATGACGCCTGGAATGATGGATGCCAATATGAGGCGGTTATTAGTGAAAAGCATGGAACCGTTCGCTAGTGAATATGGCATTGATTTGAAGGTAATAGACATGAAAAATTTCAACGGATTTTGCAAAGAATCCACACAGAAACGTTGGATTGGTTGGGTGATCACACTCACAGCATGCCATAAAAACTATATGATCAAAATGCGCCATAAAAATTCATGGTAACCCATGGTCATCATGATAGCTCATAAATCACTTGCAAAAAGTCATCACACCAGCAAAAAAATCACCTTATTTTCAGCACCCTCCAATGGAATATTTTTTCTCCACATCCGATTTGGGCAATTACACTTTCATATTCCCATTCGAAACGCGATTAGATCGGCTCAAATTCTTCACCAACGCTCATGATACTTGGATTTGGAGTATAATCGTCTCAATCGCATATATAGCATTGATTTTCGGCGGCCAAAAGTTGATGGCCAATAGGAAACCATTCGAATTACGTCTACCACTAATCGTATGGAACATGTCCATGGCCATATTCAGTCTGATCGGATTTTTCCGGATTAGCAACGAGCTGTTGCGGGTATTGCATAATCGCGGATTCGTATTCAGCATTTGCTACTCAACGTACGCCAGTGATCCTGTAGCTTCGTTCTGGATCTTGTTATTCGTCCAATCCAAATTCATCGAGCTGATCGATACTGCCTTCATTGTGTTGAGGAAAAGGCCATTGATCTTTCTTCATTGGTATCATCACGTGACCGTATTGGTATTCTGTTGGCATTCGGCCAAAGGCGTGACTGCGGCTGGTCGTTGGTACGCTTGGATGAATTATGGTGTCCATACGTTAATGTACAGTTATTACGCGGCTCATGCCATGAGTTACAGACCATCGAAATGGATCCAAATGTCAGTGACCACGTTGCAAATTACCCAAATGATCACCGGTGTATTTATCAGTTACGTTGTGTACAAGGCGAAATCGGATTGGAATGCGAGATGTTACCAAACGTGGGATAATTTGAGATTCGCATTGGCCATTTATATCAGTTATTTCATATTGTTCGCTAAATATTTCTATGATGCGTATGTGAAGCCCAGGTGCAAAGTGATCATCGAGATCAAGCCAGAATTTAAAGATAAGATCGAAGTAAACGGTGTGAATAAGAAGGTACAGTGATTGTAAAAAATGTTTGAAGTGATCGATTATCAGCTTGAAATGTGGTATAGAATGAGGAAATAAAAATCACATGATTTTCAGAAATGAATCTATGTAAGCATATAGATGCATCCAGCCAATCAGAAATATGCCAGGTATCATACTGTTGATCATCTCAATCACAGGATCACTTCTAGCCAATCACATTCACATCATTCTGGCCACTATCAACGATACCAGCAAGGTGCCCACTGGTGTCGCTTTATGCTGAGGAAATTGGTATTTTCTCCCTTTTTTCCCCATGCACGTGTATATTCAATGTATTTGCGTTGTCATTCTCTTCCGCACATATGTGAAAAGGATTATCTCTTATTGGGGGGTCAATGATAGCCTCGTTTTAGGCACCCTGTGGTGCCGTCTGTTTGCACTCTGTTTTTCGGACTTTGCTCCACATTGGACGTCAAGTATGAAGAGGAGAGTTTTCTCCTCATTTTTGGTTACTATACGATTTTGTACTGTGGCCAGTTGGTCTGGCAAATAAACGGAAATTCGAACTCATAGTATATCTTTTTGTGGCGTACGAAATACTAATATACTTCCGCCGCCTGCGACTTTCGAAACTACGCCACAACTGGAATCACCAAGACAGCCGACATCGACTTGCTAATGGTAGTGGTAGAAAATAAGGAAAGAAATTACAGGGGCCATTTCTTCATAGGCACCTCACCTTTTCCAACAATCTTCTGGCTTGATGCAATTCAATTTGTCATCTCTGACGAACCATTGTTTGCACGCGCATCCTGGTTGACATGCTCTGTACGTGCACTCTTCGGTGCTGCCATCAGTGCCGCAACGTGGCGCTGGATGACATGGACAAGCTTTGTACTCCTGATTCGGTTCTGTGCAAGTATGATTTTCTTCATTCTACAATGTGAAATCATGTAATAGAGTTCTGTCCTCGGGTTGATCCTTACTCCTAAAGTTTGACCACATAGACCCAATAGAAGGATAAGAAGAGCTGCCATGATCATTGCTAAATAAATTGCTAAGCTGATACAGTAGCCACTGAATGCAATGATTTGAATGTAGGTAGGATGCGCTTTGGCAATAGTGTAACAAAATCTGGCCATGTTCTTTTGCTGCAGCTGATATAATCAACATTGAATTTTGATAGATAGAAACGTCCAACCAGTCTTTGGTAATGTGTGGATTACGTATAAGAAAACTTTGGAACCATTTAGTAGTCCATTCAATTGATATTACTCAACAAATGTACCCATAACCAGCATAATAATAAAATTGATAATACTGCAACCATCACCAGAAATGTCATCCCCATTAACCTGATTCGATTTTCGTTTCCAAGAACTTGCATGTGCCTGGTTAATTTGACCCAGCATTGGCATTGGCATTTGCATTAGCCCCTGATTCACCACTGCTGCCGCCACTACCTCCTCCTGTGGCACCACCAAGACCTCCAGCAGCGCCTCCAAGGCCCCCAGCTGCTCCTGTTGCACCTCCAAGGCCGCCAGCGGCTCCAGTGGCTCCTCCAAGACCTCCAGTGAGACCTCCCACAGCGCTTCCGCCTTGTGAACCCAGGTCCAAGCCCAATGCTGGCAATCCGTCTTTTCCTGCCACACCAGCCAGCGTGCCTTCTTGCAAAAGGTTGCCAGCAGGCAAATCCTTGATCACTGGCAATTGGGCGGTGCCTTTGCCCTTCTTGCGGGACAAGCAAACATCAACGCATGTATCATGTGGTTTCGTTGCATTTCCACAGCAGAGGCAAGCAGAGACGCACAAAGCTTTGTATTCCAAATTCGGGCACAGAGCACCCAATTTCGATACGATAGCCTAGAAATTCGTGATTTATGCCATT
Organism: Discolaimus major; assembly: GCA_034695185.1. NCBI lineage: Eukaryota > Metazoa > Nematoda > Enoplea > Dorylaimida > Qudsianematidae > Discolaimus > Discolaimus major. The sequence goes on from JAQIWJ010000668.1 coordinate 6,223, forward strand.
GCCCTCATGGAGGCCTTTGGTAAGCTTACTTGGACTTGGCATTTATCCAGAATGGTCAAATTAGCCATGCACATGATCATGCAAGCTTGTTTCCGGGTAACTTTCAAGCCTTGTTCCACAACGCAATTCAGTGGTCCAGCCACATCAAGAACATTTCCGACCAAACCTTGATCCGTCGGTTGACCTTTCAGGCCGCCCAAAAGGCCGTTGATAAGTTCATCCGAGTGCTCGTTCTTGCCTTTTCCATTACAATTGTTGCACATATCGAAGCACAAGCCTTCCAGCGAGAGCAATCCTTGCAATTCCAGCATTTTCTTCAATGTGGGCATATCTTCACCAGTGCTGGTTTTGGTCGTTTGTACTTTGGAGCCATAAGATGATGAGGTCTTGTTCAAGCGATAGATGCACTGAAAAAAGGATTCATGAAATGCGCAGATGGCCCAGGGCTCTGACTGAGACCTCAGGAAAATGACACTGACCATGACCTCATGACTTTGCCAATTGGTCAAGCACAATCAAAGCATTGCTTACTTGGAAGTGAGCCTGGCATCCAATGATGCACACAGCCAGCAATATCAAAATTTGGTTCATTTTCGATATTCGACTTTAACTTCAACAGGATTGCCACTTGATTCAAATCTTGATAAAGCTGAAAGCTGGGATGACTTCTGTTGGAAAATGGTCAGGATTTATACACTCGCCTCGAGGCATTGCCATATACAATACGCCCCAAATTTGTATACAAAATGTAGAATATTCCAGGAATTCCCACACATGCCTCGTGTAATACATAATGTTGATTTTCTAGTCAAATTTAATGCCTAAGTTGACTACTCCTACTCACAATGTATATGTTGTTGCGCAATTGCTTACTTTAGCTAGCATTTACTGTAACATGTCAAAAGTCGTGCGTGGGTCCAAATACCTCTGTTTTGAATGCGCCTGTTTACTCCTGTAATAATATTATGGAGGCGGTAAATGTAGCTGATCAACAATTCTCGACCAATAGTAAATGAAATACGAGTTAGGTGGGAATGTTTGCCTGTGATCACCAGTGTCCAATTCTGATCATTCATTTCTGTATAAGCAAGAGATATTGGACTATCTTGTGCTTTGAGACAGGTCGTTTCATTATTGCACAATTTAAGTTCAGGATCCTATCATCAATGATGTCCACTCCAGATATTTGGTACTGTTGGCTATCCTCCAATATCATCCAGCATTGGAGCCAGTCGCGATTTTTCTGTCAACAGTTATGATGTGGCCGACATATAAACGTGTAATCCAATTGAATCAACCACTCAAGACATTGTGGTGGTGCCAAGAGTCGGTCGATCACGACTCAAATCAGAAAGCGATATTTCTGATCAATTTTTGAAATATGTGTCCTATAGCAAAACTAATGGCACCAAGACGATCAGCATGTGTCATTATACTAGAAAACATGCATTAAGCATAGTTATCATGTACATTATCGATTTTGAATCTTGAAAATTTATCATCCTTTGTATACTATAATTAGTTGAATGAAAATTTTGCAGTCACAAAGATTGACAAATGCAACTCGATATTGTTATTCTAGAGAACCAAATTGCTCATTTGGACCTGCTGGATCATACATACATTTAGTACACGTGGTCTGATAAGAGGATCCTCTATGGTCTGATCTGTCTTCACAATTGCACTCTTTGATCAGTGCATAAATTTTATAACCATCACAAGGCAGAACATTCAAGCATATAACATACCGCATAACTGAATCCAGCAAACTTATAAAATCAATTGACATAATTAATGCTGATGACAATGGCATTAAAACACAGTTGTATCAACCACAAAATTAAGATTGTTCAGCACATACTCGCTGTGGCTGCATCTCGATTTCACCTCCTCGCATTGGTACAACATCTACAACATTTTGATTCTGTGCAAAACGCTTTAAAAATGGTACTGATTCAAAAATCATGAGACGAAATTTGTAGTTAATAATGAAAGGGACATATATGCTTGCTAGTGTCATCAAAAGCATTACTCCATCACTTAAATTTCCATATGATCCTAGCTTATATTGCGTGGAACATGGAGGCAAAATTAAAGTGTATATTGAGTATATTGATTTGGCAGTAATTCCAATTGTAATGAATGTTGATTCAGTTAATGCGACTACAGTTAACGTATTAATGGCATTACTTTTCTGTTTTTCATTGTGTGAAATTATTAGGGTTTGTTTTTGTCTTATGTGTTGGATATACAAACGGAGAATGCTTGCATTAAGAAAATACAAGCCAAGAAGGCTAATTATTCTAAGCCCTTCTCTAAAATCACTCAAAAGCTGAAATGATAAGGTGCTAAAAAATGCGTTCCGAAACGCTTGATATTTACTGGGTTCAGTACCATTCGAGATGAGAGTGATATCTTGGCCGAATGAATGTTGTATACTGGTACCAAAAGCCAAAATAACAAACGTGACCACGACACATACGATTTCCTGCAATGATGGCGATTTGTATGCAGTTTTCTTCCATAAGATTCTGAACCGATCATAAGCCATTGCGACCAGAAATAATAGCTTCAAAGTTGTGACTGAATAGTCGAATAGGAATCCAAGGCGGCTAAACATCCACAGCTGAATATAGGAGTCGGAAATGGCCGTACCGGCTCTTGGTAGACCAATCAGCCAATTATTGTTAATGACATGTAACGTACGCACAATGATGTACAATATGTCACTGATAGTGAGAAGGATCTGATAAGTACAGGCGTTGCCTTTCTTCCTTTGATAAATGAAAGCTGTGAGACAGACGCTTTGGCCGAGAATGCCGAAAATGAATGAAAATGGTGGTAGGCAATAACAGAACACCAGAGCGACCAAGTTATTCATGCGTTGGTAATAATCATCATAACACTCGACAGTTGTGTTATTCATCTTCGTCCAGGCTCAGTGAGATTGAGTCCGGTCCAAAAATAAGAGATGTCAATAGCTTCTTATGAGATCAATGTGGAGTAATTCACTCCCTGCTTCAAGTACCTCAAGACGGGTTGTTAGAATGAAAAACCAATGATATGGTGTCAACTCATGTGTCTAATTCAATGACCCAATCCGATGATCAGGTATAGTTGATCCTTAAATAAAGCCTACCTTACGAAAATGTCAAATGCCTTAGGGATGTTATTCTATAAAAATTGGCTCTTATTCTACATTTGAATACACCTGCTCAGAAGTGATAGGGTCTCAGAATGGTTCGATGGCGGTGAGGCAATACGGCTTTTCAAGAGAGTTCATCATAAGCTGTTATTCGTATTCCGAATATATTTTAATCACGAAGCAAAGGTGTGAACAGGTGATGCTAACTAGTTTATTCTTTCCAATAAGCTTATCGTTAGCTGTCTTTCTTTGCGATATTCATGTCAATGAATGCGGATTGCCTTGCGATATTTCGTCTGACTGAATAGGCAGCTAACGAGAGCAGGGTGGATTTCAGAATCGTGTTCAAAACATAAAATGCTCAGGAAGGAGGCATCATATAAAGAGCACATGTGCCACTGAAGCCAGACACGAGGTACGAGTTATGAGTATGCTACCCAGCCTGAATCGGTTTAGTGCCAGCCCAATTTGCACCCCATGTCGTTTGGCTTCTCATACCGTGTTTCCTCGAATAAACACTTCCCTTGAATAGACGCCGCAGGGCAGTATTGACCTTTGCACCGGTTCAACTGGACCGCTGACATGGCCTATGTTCTGTTGGGTTGATGGATCGATTCCCCCCTGCCTGGCCGCTGTCAAATAAATCATAGCCTAGCGTCCATGTCACCTGCCTAGGCCCAGTTGTATTTTTGACCCATCATGATTGCATAGAGGGGGGGGGGAGAAAGCTGGCCCTGTTGATTGCCCCTTTTATTTTATTGTACATTACCATATAGTACATATAGAGTTGCATAAAAGTTCCCGCAGCAATTCGCATTGAATAAAACCTCAATTTTGCATAGCATATCATGATAACCATTCATTTTGTACCCGGATATGTAGCTCACATGAATATTCAAATTACAATTTCGTAGTCCATATATCCACGTCATTATTCGACACTGCAATCACTGGTTGCTTCTTGCGTTCTCGTTCTTCAGCTGGACACCAATCATCAGTGGCAGTGAACAATGATAAGATGGGCTGAAAAATTATGATAGTTTGAAATTCATGAGCTGAAGAATGTGGGTACCTTTTTCTCCATTATCCCTCTGATAACGTAATAAATCAAGAAAATCGGTATGGGTGCTAGCACAACCAATGATAAAGCCAAGCCCAAATTTTGAGCACTTGCTGGCAAAACGTAACTGCCATATGTGCTTGGCTCCATAGCAATAATGCTTGCAATAAAAACAAGCTGCAATAAAATGCTTATGCGTCCAGTACCCAGATCAGAATTGATCATTGGTTACCAGCAGATACATAGGCGTGATCACTGCTAACGTAGCCATCCAGTAATAACGCGGTGGCGATCCAAGCATCATGCCAACATCTTTCAGGAATCGACGGATACCTGCATACACGGTCAGGTAATGATCATGATTAGATCCAATCAATATCGATTACCATATATATAACAGACCACTATGCATTCAGATAATGCGAGTAATACAACGCAATATCCGGAACTGTAATCGTTCAATATTTGAAATATGAATATCCCTGCCTAAAATTGCATATTTAGCAAAATAGCTACCAAAATATGAGAAAATAATACCTGCGTGCAAAATGGCAGTCCCAGGAGAAATAACGAGAAACACATGCCACCAATCACGAATAATTTGTATGGTCTCAGCTTAGGGAAATTATCAATCAATGCTGTAGTCACTGTTTCCAGCATTGCAAACTGAAAATCAGTGCTGATCATGAATATCACAGTTGCGTCATTTGTATAATTACCTCGCTATCCAATCCCAATGTAATTAGCATGAAAAAGAATAATACAGACCACAATTGGCTGACTGGCATTCGAACGATCGCTTCTGGATATGCCACGAAAGCCAAGTTCATGCCTAAAATTGGCCATGTGTTTCAGAATTGTTTATGCAGAGATCTGGTGACAGGTCACCTGATTTTGTGGCATTCTCCACAGGGACTCCAAGTTCATAAGCCATGAAGCCAGTAACCGAAAATATTGCGCAACCAGCGAATGTGCTTGTGAAGCTGTCGATGAATGCTATCATGATAGCATCTCTGAAAATTTGACAGCCATCAAAAATCTGTTGAGGCAATGCCATCACATATCAATTTTCAGTCAGCCAGAGTTGTGTCATCTGACTACAGTAACCAAAAATCATGCTAACCTTTTACAATTGGTATTGAATTTATTATAGCTGGCCATGGTCATCAATCCACCGAATGCTGGTCCCAATGAAAAGAATACTTGCTCTGCTGCGTCTTTCCACACCTAGAAAATTTCTCTCCTCAGTCAGCATAAGCATCAGATTCAGCATGGGCCAGCTGACCTGCCAATTTTTCAATTTCTGCACATCAGGATACACATAAAATAGCAGACCATTCGATGCACCAGGAAGAGTGACACCTCGTATGAGCAATATGCACAAGACAACGTATGGAAATGTGGCCGTGAAATAAACCACCTTTCCAGTGGATTGAACTCCTTTGCATAGGCACAGAAATACGATTATCCATGAACCAGCCAGACATAGCACCAATTTCCAAGACAAAGTGCCAGTTTCTTCGAATGTATCGCTTTTTTCCAGCATGTATTTTCTGAAAATATAAGGCGGTTCTGGATACTAATTGATCATGTTCATGTGACTGGTCCTGTGATGCTTGTTATAGCTTCTGGCTTGATTCATGATTTAAAATTTCTACTTGGAAGGGACCATGCATTCCTGCAGGAACAAGCTGAGCATTGGCAGACCAAGCTTACGTACTCAAAGAATTCTTCAGCAGGCGACATTTTGACCATCGCTTTGATGCTATCATTGATTGCCATTGCTACAGTTGAATTATGACATGATAGATTAAAAAATACAGCACCCGTGTCATTGAGGGCATCTTTGCATCGATTTTCTTCGATATTTGAATGGCAAGCTGAAAAGATCACATTTTACTTTCAATTTTTCAAAGCATTTCCCCTGTACCAGGTGTATTGTAATCGTTCCTACAATTCGACCACATCAATTCTGATCGAAACGAATTGAACAAGTAGAAAATGACCCAAGCGATGATCATATTATAATACAATGCTACCATTAAGGAAACGACAACCATTCCCCAACCGATGCCTGCAGAATATTGATTTGTGATTACAAATTACACAGGAAGTATTGCTTTACCTTGCAAAGCTGGAGCAATATTTTTGAATACACCATTCACGCCTAGACTGCTGTACTGTCCCAGGGCTAATTCCATGAAATACAATGGTAATCCTGCTGCGATCACGGATATCACGTATGGGATTATGAACGCTCCTGGAAGATCGATCAATGTGATCTGTACCTTAGTGCAGAAAATCAAGAATCTTACCTCCACCGTTTTTATATGCCTAAAATCGTGGAAGTACTGTATTATCAATGCTGATGCGTCTAAAACAGCATACCAAATATGGAAATCGCCATACATTTCCTAATCCGACGCTGTATCCAACGCAGGATAAGATGAATTCAATATGACTTCCCCATCCACCTCTGTCTTCGGATGTTTCTTCTGGTTTCTGTTCAACCCTGGTCTCACCATTAACGATTATTTCCTTTTTTGTCATGCTTCCTATCTTGATTGGATCAACTCTTGTGTGCTGAAAAATCAGGAATGACTGGTGAGAGAAGAATTATGATGAGGGATCAGCCAACAGTGCAAGTGCAGTTTGGAAAGTTGTTTGCATAGATGAGGAAATTTCCACAAAACCAAAGAAAATGTGTTTCAAGGTCAAAGTCAGGACAAGGCAGGTATATCAATTTTCCATCAGAAAGTTAAATGAACAAGTGCATGATAAGTACACAAAGTATTCTTCCACTAAAACATGATCCGCTAACTTCAAGAGTGACACTCCAGAATGCGGAAGAAACCCCAGACTCTTCAAGCACCAAACCATTTTGACACGGGACTTTGAACCATGCAATCCATTTACCTATTCAAAGCGCATCAATTGTGCCAAAAAATCCCAAATCACAATGTCGAGCTTGGCAAGAAATCTTCAAGCACGCGACTTGGAAAACGATTTCTTACAATACACGCCCACGTTCTCATGACGAAGAATGCAAATTTCTTCTAATCGTCTCGAACCTTGGACGTGGTATTGGTAATGGAATCGAAATAGCCAACACTTGAAAATGGCTTCGGATGAAAAGTTTGAGCATTCCTTTACCAGGGTTACCTCTAAACTTGATGCTTCGAAATTCCACGACGTACAGTTGAAGTGCATATGACAGCCATGCCTATCCCCCTTTTCCGAGACGACAAAATCTACTTGTGCATTGGGAAAGCAGAGTAAATATTGGAACAGGCAACCAGAGGGCGTCTCAATGTCAATAAACGCATAATTCTCAATGCTAATATTTCTTGATCCAATCAGACAATACTGATCATTTCAATCCATTCATTTATAGTGCTAATTTAAAAAGCAGATAATCCCATCCAATGTTATGCGATCATGAAAAATTAGTACTCTTTCTACTCCACTATCAATTCAGCAATATATTCTCTGGGCAATGCCCCCAAACTGGCCAAATTAGCGCATTGACCATTCTGACAAGCACTGGTCGATGGGCAGACTTTCGTGTCGAAACGCTTCGATGGCAAACCGTCCAAATATGCTTTCACACTCGAATCGAAACATTGTTGATTTTGGAAACCGAATGAATTGGCTACAGCCAAACGATCGCTGTTCATCCAGGGGGTTCTGAAAATGTCCATTTCAAAATTTTTCGGGTGCAAACCTTGAACGTACTCTTTTGTGCAACGCATTTCCGGGATATATGTCAATTCAGTCCAAAATCCTTTGGACGGATCATTATTGATTGATTTGTAAACGTAGTAGAAAGGCGAGGATGGCAATCCTTCAGCTGTTTCGGTTTGTTTTTTCCCAATGCGGTACTTTCCAACTGGAATTTTTGGAGTGCCCATGGTCACTTGACAAGTGGCAGTGCTAATAAGTGTGATCTTTGAAATGTATGCTATCAATTTTTCAGCATTAGCTTACCCACACTTCAATTTGCCATCTTTCAATGTGCATTGGGCTCTAAAAATATCTATTGATTAGGCCCATAATATACTTTTCAGTTTACTCACGTTGGTGTCCCATTTGAATTTTCAATAAAATTCACCAAGCATAAGAAGAGAGCAAAAAATTGTATGAACATCATGTTCCAAGATTTTCTGAACTCCGCAAAATAAACTCAGGTTAGCTGAGCAGCTTCGGTGAAATTTTTGCACTTTGAACACAAGTGCTAGTCGCGTGATGGCTTCTTTGAATTCGTTGGAAGAAGCTCGGAGGCTTCTTTGATTAATGTTAGGCCATTATTCGTAAAAGCTGTGCATAAAATGGCACTTGAAAACACGTATTAGCTGAAGATATTCAGTGTGAAAGAAGTTGCATGAAAACCCCGATTTTGACCCTGGATCGGTACAGTTTGGATGATCATAAGTTTTATCATAGGTTTGCATAATCCAGATTCTGATATTTTCCAAATTTTTAAAATTTCAATTATTAGCCTTGCATGGCATGGACTTTCAGAAGTCAGCAAAATGACCCGTGGTATTGTCCAATTATTTTGATCACTGATAACTAATTGGTGATCACATAATGTATTCAAATATATGGATCCAAGTAATTAGCCCACAGTATAATCAACCCAAAATCCCATAATCCTCCATATCAAAAATGAAATAGCATTGTTATCATCAAAGCTAGAAAAGCAATTATCATGATCGTCTTGAAATTCTCAATCAGAAAACCGTTTACGGCATTCTTCTGATCAATTTTATTTGTTTTGTGTGGTGTTGGTCTTGTTTTCATGGGGGCGTTCACTCGATTCCACACATTGACAATGGCATCTCTGCCACCACTCCACGAGTGTGGACCTCTCAATCGATATTCATATCCCAAGCACGGACCAAAGAAAAGCGCCCAGGCCAGTTTCGGGTCACCATTCAAAAGGTACGAGTATGGTGGCAACGGTTGAACATCGATCATCTCCGCCAATTCACGAACGTACCCGGGCACATAGGGAACCAAGATGGAGGTCATGTGCATTTCGATGAAGGCCGATTCCAACGCCTTGATGCGATTGGTCACTTCTTGCGCCATGATTTCAGCAGTTGGTAGTTGCATATTGGGCTTTTTCTGAATGTACTCGCAGAAGACGCGCGCTTGCATTTCACAGATTGGAAACATGCAACCGATGGAATCGATCAAGCCGATCATTGCCAACGTTTCAGGATGTTGTAAACGTGGGCTGTACATATACCTAAAATTTTAATATATGAACTCTGGGTCAGGAGTATTTGATTAAACGGGGAACTACTGATGAGAACTGGATCCGTGCCTGGCATTCATTGATTTGACATTTGGGACAACATTTGATTCCCCAGCTAATAAGCTAGGTGGGACCAGATTGGACACAATCCTGGGCAGGTCCAGATGCAGAATGGACCTGTTGCCCAATATGAACATAAAGCAACCGTTACTTGTACAATTCCATTTTATTACCATCCATCAGAACGACCCCAGGCTCCAAGTACGGAAAGTCAAATCGATATCCCGTAGCTAGCACGACCGCATCGATATTGGACACCACAGTGCCATCTTGGAAAACGCACTTCTGATCGCCCAAAAATTTCTCGACATTGGGCTTGACCATAACTGTCCCACTTGCGATACGCAATGGCAATTCGTCATTGATACAAATAAATTGCTCGAATAGACGATTGGCTGGTTTCAATCCGTACGTTTCCAAATCGAATCTTTTCAGCAACTTCTTTTCCATGATCGATTGGAAAAGGTTGGGTGACGCCTTGATGATGTGTTTATAGTAATGGGAATTGACTACCATGTCGTATGGGACACCGTTTTCCCAAATTCGATTCCACAGCCAACTGCCACGTCTTGTGACTAGATATACCTGAAATTGGTGTGGGAAATTTGAAGTGTTGCACATGAAAGTGATATGACCAGAATATTGCATCGGGTGTCCTCGAAAATTTGAACCTTAAAGAGACCTGGAAGTCAACTCCACAAGTGCGCATCCTTACCTGCTTGGCTGTGCGACTCAATTCCACAGCCACATCGGTACCCGAATTCCCACAACCAATAACGATCACGTTCTTGTCTTCGAAACCTTTTGCATCCTTGTATGAGTGGACATGCATCACCCGACCCTTGAATGTTCCATTTCGAAGGCCTTGGAACTTGGCTTCGTATGGATTCCAGTGGTGACCTGTGCAAATCATGACACCATCGTAGATTTCAGTTTTGACTTCTCCAGTTCTGCAAATGTCGGTATGTCAAACGTTCGTTTGGTCCCAGTTTTGGGACTGAGCCAGACCCCTGACCACAGGCTTGGTCTGGATGACCCAGACCCAAAAACCAATGTGGTAATTGGAATTACGCATCTGGTCACATTTTTGGGAGCCAAACCCCTGTATCCTGAGGTTGTCTGGCTGACCCTGACCAGAAAATCTTGGCTGATACATCACAAGCATACTTCATATTCTTCACTTTGATCACCCATCTGCCAGTGTCCGAATAATCACTGGCTCTTTTCACCGATTGAATTTCCATGTTGAATTTCATATGTTGAAGTAAATTGAATTTCTCGATGTACAATTGCAGATACTGTAGCACTTGTCGATTGTGCATGAACACAGCAAATTCAGCCGGCGGTGGGAAATCGCTGAATGCGCACATCTCTTTACTTGTATTCATAATTGTCGATCTCATAACTGATGCTTGACCTTTGCAATCGTATGGCTTGAATCGCCATACACCGCCGAAATTGTCCGATTTCTCAAAGCATTCCACCTCGTATCCATAGTCCAGGCAGATTTTCACAGATGAAATACCGCTAGCACCAGCACCAACCACTGCGATACGAACCATTTTTCAGACTGTATATTGGATACTGATTCTGAATGTAAGGGAACCTTGCTTTTATAAAGTTAAGTCCAGGGCCAGTCCTCACAAAAATTCCAGCTTTGTGCGGTTTTTGCAAACTACCATGCCTAGCTATGCTCTTATCTAACTACCTTGCGAAGGGCGTTGTTTACTGCTCAGTAATTGCATTGTAACTCTTGTGATCATATATGCAAACAGGTGCCTATGTAAATAAAAAAATACAGCGGCTTGTGTGTGGTCCTTGTTTTTCCCTGATTTGAATACTTTTTGCGTGCCCAGGTT
>JAQIWJ010000669.1:0-17592 GCA_034695185.1 Discolaimus major
ATGATCGCCTGGCTAGGAGTAGGGGGCGTGCCTTATACGCTGGGACGAAAAACCGGTTCTTCAAGTGCACGGCTGGGAGCGAAGTCGGTTGGAATCCGAACCAGATATTCCTTAGTGTAACCATGGCCAGCTGTGTACCCAGACGACTCTTTTGTTCTCCTCCGCATTGTTCAACAAATTCCTTTCGCATATTCTACGTTCATAAATCGATTATTCTGTACGCGTAGTTGACAATTATTACTCATTCTATTACATATTACTTACGTGGAATTATTGCAAAGCCTTAAATTCCCGGTATTTTATTCATTGGAATTCAACGGAATTAAAAATGGCCATGGCCAGTGCTGGTCGAAGTGCAAATGCTTCCTCGGATCCGGAATTTCAAAAGAAATTGGAAAAAGTTAAAATCGAGATTCGATCTATTTTGGTATCGGCCAGCCAGCATGGTGGTTTATCGCCGGATAAATTGGACGACGATTATGAGTAAGTTTATAAATTTGCAATGGCATATCAGCAGCTAGACGCCCAAAAATATCAACAAGTTTGCTCAGTTGCCATGGGATTTCTTTGGCGTCTTACATGCAAAGTTTTGTCTGTCCTCGGGGAGCATCTGTTTAGCATCTGGTCCTGCCTGACATATGCGCATTCTATGCCCTCATCTAAATAATGGCGTTTATTTTCAGAGATATCAACGGACGACGCATACCGTGGCGAGAATTGGGTTTCCCCAATTTGTACAGTTTATTGGACGCCATACCGGACGCGATCTCGGCCTATCGTAACCGATACGGAGAAATCGTGATCAGCGCCAAAACGTCGGAGAATACAGCTCATTTGGAGCAGTTGATCGCCAAGCAAAAGAAGGCAAAGTTGGGTCGATTGGGTGGCGTGGAACAAAAGCCGTCCCTAAGTCGACGACGAGCGGTGGTGCGAAGCAAAACTTTCAATTATCGGTCGTCATACACCACCAGAACCAATACGAATTCCAACGGGCGATTCAGGAGCGATTTACGAAAGCCGCCGATGGCCAATGGACCTCGGTTTATTTCTGGAAGCGGCACGTCCATGAAAGTCACAATTAATGGCGGCGCCGGACCAAGTCAGTATTCGGATTGGCTTCAACAGCAACAAGGCCAACAAAGTCAAAACGGAAATTCCGGTCCAAGAGGTAAGAGAATGTCACTAGTATGCATTGCAACAGCAGCCGCATTGATTAATTGTGGATGCTCCGCAACATCCTCAAACAGCCCTCTTGCTGTGTATGCGTTTGGGTTCGAATTTACATTTCCTTTTTTCAGGCTCGACTGGCAACGGATATGGTACCGGTCAGTCCTTCAACGTAAACAGACGTCCAACGCCAAGCTTTACGGCCCCAAGATTCGCGGCGGCTGCTCAGAACAAAGCGTCAGAAAATGGTCCACAATCCATCGTCCATATCGGAATCTCAAGTATTGTATCTCAAACAACGTCTGCTGCAACGCCAGCATCGCGACCGGTTCAACAACAAGTTCCATCTGCGTCGCGTACAATTCAACAAGCTCCGCCGGTACCTCGTCCAAATCAAAATCAAGTCCCGCCTGGACCACCAGCACGTCCGTCACCATCACCATCACCAATGACTATTCAAGCTACTCGTCCGAAACCAGTTAACGAGCAAAATTATTCTGGACCGCAGCCAAACATCGAACAAGAATTGAGAGAACGCGTGAGCCTTCTGTTGGACTTGTATCCGCATGGAATCGACCTCAAAGTATTCGAGGATGCGTACGCCAATTATTTCAAAGAACGCATCGGGACGAAGAAAGAGATTTTGGAAAACGATTGCGGTGATATTTGCATCTTCGTACCGAACGGTGGCCGTTTCATGATCAAGGCGAAAAGTGGAACGTCAGCTTCGACAACGCCGACGAAAAGCATCAAAGATCAGTCTGCATTGCCACCATTATCATTGAACGAAGTGAAAGAATACTGCGAACAGGTACAGTATGGACTGCTTTTCTATCGATGACAATGCTGACGCATCCCTATTTCAGGTATTACGCAAATATCCGGATGGCATCACGTATTTGGGTTTTCCGAAAGCGTATCGCGTAAGTTGTAGTCTGATTTTGGTTATCAGCCATCTTTAACCTGATCTCTTTTAGGAGGTCAGCGGCCGCGAATTGAATTTGGAGCCATACGGATTCTGGTCGTTAACCGAGTTGGTGGACAGCATGGAGGATCTATTCCGCTTCCAACAGAAGCAAGGAGAAATCATGTTATTGGCGGCTAGCGGAAATCAAGCTGATTCCGGAGAAATCGCGTCTGGTAAGAAAAACTTGTCTTCATTTGTAGACGTCAATAGAATGCCTTTTTACAGGTGGTCAAGTTCAGCCAGTGGAACGACCGCCGTCACCGCCGGATACTGATGAACTGTTCGATGAAATTTGGATCGCTATTTGGAATACTGATGAGCATAGCTTGCAAGTAAACCAGATTCCGTATGCATACAAAGTAAGCGAAATGCCACGAGCCATTGCCAGCGTTATAAGTCATTCTCCATTTTCAGATCGCGTTTGGCAAGGATCTTCCAGTGGCTGATTGGGAAGCATTCAGTATCGATATTTGCGATAAAATCGACAGATTCGATTTCTCCTACGAAGGTATGCTTAGTGTTCAGGATTAAGAGCGGTGCATGAAAGTGATATAGTTTCAGGAAATTTGAAAGTCATCGCTCAACCGGATTACAAGCCGCTGCATCTGTCGATGAACGGATTAACGATCGCGAATAATGGTACTGAACAGTCTGCCGACGATGGTAAGAATTTTTTCTATGCTTTGCATACATTAGTGACAAGAATCTTTCTTAGGTACCGATTTCGTGTCGGCTGACGAGCGTTATTCGATTCAAGAACTTCCAGTGGGCGTTGGTTTGACGGCCTTGGACGAATCGGAGCGGCTATTCCAGGTAAGCGGTTCTGTTCTGAAATGGTTTGCTGTTGTCTGAGATTCCTCATTTGCAGGTATACATGGCTCAAGTGGAAAGCCCAGATAGCTTCTATGTCCAATTGAAATCGATGATGCACGATTTGGAGAAATTCGAAATCGAGTTGAAGTAAGTTGACATGCGTAAGGCTTGAAAATCTAGCCTGAATATTTCCTTATTGCAGTGAATTCTATTCGTCTCCATCAAAAATGGTTCTGACTCCACCGGATATGATCCAACCGGGACTGCCGTGCATCTGTCGTTACGAAGAAGATCAACGTTGGTATCGTGGAGAAGTGAAATCGGTTGAATCGGCGAATGAAATTATCGTAAGTGTAGAAAATGTAATCGCAGGGTCTTAGCTAAAGCAATCTTATTTTGCAGGTTTCGCTGGTTGATTATGGTACCGATATCGTTACGAAAGCTGTCGAAATTTATCGTTTACATCGCCGCTTCTTCGCTCTGCCTGCTCAAGGAATTCATTGCAAATTGGCATTCGTGGTAGCTCCTGGCGAAGTAAGATCATTCTGTTTCGAATGTATCAACAATAAGAAGTGGCAACGTGTCCTTTTTTCAGACGTGGCCAACGGAATCCGGAAACGTCATGTCACGAGCTTGCGGAACGTCGATTTTGACCGCCGAATTCTTGTACATGACGGTAAGCATAATGACGAAAGTTTTTTCTGGTTTACAAGAAAAATCATTCTTTCAGGATGGCGTTCCAGTCATTCTATTATCCGTGACCTCGGATGACGGTACCGCACAGTATTTGACGGATATCCTGATCAATGCGAATTTGGCCAAACTGGAACCGGGTATTGAAGACACCGAAGATGGCGGTTCTGGAGCTGCTAGCACCGATGGCACGCTGGATGAAATGAAGTAAGAAAGCATTTTTTTAAAAATAAAGCCTGCTAAATGGTACGCGTTTCTAGCGTTTCGAATGGTGAAGATACTACCGTGGTTCGTGCTCCGATCCCAATCCCAGGCCAGGTCGATTTGTCGTTCGAAATAGAAGTGATGGAGCAATTACAAGAAGGATTATTGGAAACGGCTACCAAGGATGATTTGGAAGTCGTCACCATGACGAAGACGTGCTTGACTCGCAAACTGTGAGTATTATCTCGCACCTTGAAGCGGTGAAATAATAGCAGCCTCTTTTTAGGGTGTCGTTGCGGAAGAAATTGGCCAACCACAACGAGAGTATGACACCGAACATCGTGGACAGCATCGTTTGGTTGGAGGAACAGATCAATTGGTTACGCGAGCGTCAAGATGAAATTGCGAAATTGGAATAAAGAAGTCGACGAAGCATTCCTGTTCTCAAAGCATGGAAATAATCATTTAAAATTTTTTGATTTTCTTTTTTCTCGTATAAGCATTTTTGATGTTGGGGATATTTCGATGACATATTTGATCATGGGAGAGAACAGGGATGAAGATACTGTATTTAAAACGTAATGTAAGCATTTCGATGTTCATGAACTTCATTTTGTGACGAATTTTTGTTTCGTTCGAGCATATTCGTGTAAGAATTTCGATGAGAATACTTGAAGTATTGTTCTTTCTGGAACTGTAGCGTCTGTACAAAAATATCTTGGAAATTTACTAATCGAATTTATATTTTGATTTCAAATTAGCACAGAAGCTAATGAAATTCGAAGTCCAGTGCAGTGGAATGGTCATTGCATGGATAAATATTTACTAAAACTTGGACTTTCGGTATACTTTTACATTGGGTGTGGATACGGGGAAAAGTTCTCTTTCGAAAATCTCTGTTTACAATGGGGGTTTTAGAATCGGCTAGGTTTATTGTCTGGTCAATTCCAGTATATAGCCAGTGGTCTTTTTGTTGACCAGAAAGCTAACGTGACTTCTGAAATTCACTTGGATAAACATTGGGCGGAAAAAGTTCAGTGCTTCGTGATTAGCTAGTATCGAATTCTGAGATTGCGCAATTTTTGACAGTCGTTAGTTGGCAACTGGCCTTTAGCCAATCTTGGAATAGGAGATTGCGCAATTTTGCATAACCATCGACGATCGGCCATTTTTTGAAGCCAATTTCGAATAACCATGAAAGGTATATTAAAAAACGGCGGTGTACTATTGAAAAATGGTCACTCGATTCAATCGAAAGATTTGGAGAAAGTCACAAAAGCGTTACCAGAAGAGATTGTACGTAGGAAAACATTGGTCATACAAGAAATGCGTGAGAATTTTCGTATGCTAAAGAATAATACGAATGGGCACACGATACAGTATCCCACCGATCCTTGGAACGGACACGAAGAGGCGTTGGAAATTGAACCATGCCTCGACGATGTGAAAGAACAAAAAATGGTCAAATTTTGCATGGAAAATGGTCCTGTAACGAATATCGATTTTCTCCAATTATCAGATACGCGTCCAGAGACGCAAATCCCTGATCCGCCTGAAATGACCACTGGTCAAGATGACCAGCCGCGTTTAACGTTGAGAGAATTCGAACGCGAACGTCGACGTGCGTTGCGCGAACAAACCATCACCACGAAACCATTGATTCATTGGAGATTACCGGAAGATGATCAGATTTGCATGGATCCGGAACAAAGATTAGCCTCTTTGAGGCGTCTAAATGCCAGTTCGTGCGATGACCAATGGTCTGCTAATTTGCATACGGCCAATGGCCATGATAAGCTTCCTTCACGCGTTGACCACCGGTCAGCAAGTTCATTCCCTATTGCCAGCCATGCTGAAAACGGCCAGATTTCGCCTGATCGGCCATCGGAGAAAACGATACTGTCACAAAATGGCAGTACCAGTATGGACCAACATAAAACGGGTAAACTTTTTCCAATAAGGATTAGCAAAGTTCATCAAACTTTCAAAAACGGGTCATGCACTGCGCATGTAAAAGAATGTATACAGAAAATGCTGTGAGTGCAAAAATACATGTCATGCCCATGTATTGCGTGTCAGTTTCACATTTGTTTTCGAAAGTGGTTGTACAATATTTTGTACATTGGACATCCCCCCCAAGGATAACTCATGATCGCATGCTGTGAGCACAGATGAAATCAGGAATTCGTTGGAAGCTTTATTATTGACTTTACAATCAGCTGCAATTATTGTCAATTTTTGAATAGCCTATGCTTCTGTGAGCATGAACAAAAAGTGAGGTCGAATTCTATTTTTCTCATACGCTTCCAGTTTTCGTAATGGACTCGGAATTTCCTGCATTTTTCCAACAGCTAGTTTCTAGCTAGGCCATTTTGTACAGCAGTTTGGGGGTGGGTTTTTTGTGGACAGTGACCATTGGTCATTGATTTAGGCCATGAATGTCATGCCAGATGTGCTTATGCATGCAGATTTTTTAAGCCAGTCCAAATGTTTTATGCTCTCATGAAAATATTTACTCCGAATCACGGCCAATGGGGCTAAAATGCATTTGAAAATAGGCTAATACATTTTGCATAGCAGATTCTGTGCATTGCGTACGTGGTAAAAATGTAAACCCAAGTAGGAATGCTATGGTTACTCAACTGCTGCCTTCCAATACCAAAAGCGTAGGATGCTCCTAAAAGAATCCTCTGGCAAATTCAGTCTGGCGTTTAAACTATATTTCACAGTTCCTGACCCCCCAAGTTCAAAGCAGATTTTCAGCCTTCATAGCATCGCTAAACATAAAAGTCGTTTGTGAAATTTGAAATTTTTAAGCTTGCTCAACCCCTGTGGACGATTCGGTATCGTCGCTCGCTCGTTTCGAAGAGACGAGTAAATTGCTACGATTCTGGGAGCAACGAATCGACGAATACGAACGGAGGCGTCGATTCGAACATCGACCTAATCAGATATCCAATCGAAAATCACATCGATCTTTAGAGGTCAGTCGACGACCGCATTCTCTCAGCCCCGGGTTCAAATCCCTGCGCAGTCGTGCAGTTTTTGCCTTTTTAATGGTCCCTGGGTTCGAATCCGGATGGGGACATAGAATTTTTGCATCACACAGGCTATTTTTACAGGTGCTTTCGGCGAGTTTACTCTCGACTCGAGCTTGTTTGAAGTGTGATCACTTGACGGCCATGATCGATTTAAACGGTGTTCATTCGAATAATCAAAAATTGGAAGAGCATCGTATGGCTAATTCCGTGGTTATTCGTGAATCCATAGCCGATGCTCATAGAACTCGAGAAATGTGGCAACAAATGAGCAATATTCAACCCGTGGTCGCTCAGAAACCACTGATCAATCGACCGTCATCGACTGGCCCTATTTGGCCACCACCCATAATCAATGCCTGGGAAAATGGTCAAATATCACCCAATCAAGTGCATTGGCGTTTCACACAAGGACCGTCCACGCAAATGGAACGTCAAATAAAAGAATCCACCAGGAATAGTCGATCGTTGGTCAGAAATACAGTGCACGATTTGGAGAATCATATACACGAAGTGACCAATCCGAAATCCAGACCCCTATTGTACGAAATTCAACCCCAATCTGATCACGATCAACAAATGGATCAGCTGGAACAGGAGAAATTACTATTCATGAATTATGTACAATCGCATCCGAAGGTTGTGAAAAGTTTGGGCATCGATGTACCCTGGCAAGAGATAAAGCAAAAACCACCGGTGAAAGTTGAGCTAACGGTTGTTGATCAATCGGATGGATATCATTATGTGCCTTACGATCCGTATCGATATCATAGGCATTCGGATTCAAATGGATTATGCAAGTGAGATTTAGCATCTGTCAATTAGCCGCAGGGGCTTTTTGCATTCTAGCAAAATGCCCATCTGTTGAAAGCGGTTACAGTATACCCTGACCTCTCCAAAATGAATTTTGCACAAAATCATGTGCCACTTTGAACTGATCAATAATCCAATCAAAATTTTTATGATCATGTCACTGATCAGTGACATTTACATGCTGATCAGGATCTCCCTGATCAGAATCGATTTTTCCAGATCCCCAATGCCGGAAGGCCATCGATACATGAAAAACGGCCATCACAATTCATTGTCCAGCGGTTCTCAAAGGATTCTACGTCATCAAAGTCAAGGAATGACCGATCGGAAAAAGGAATATCAATGTCATACCACGCCCAGACATTGGAAATTATCCTGCGACCAATCGCAGCCATGTAATCGATCGGACGATGATCAGGAAGATCCGTATATGGATGAAAGCGGAATCGTGTATCGATCACCAGGCGAAAGCCTGATCGCGAAAGAGATCCGAGAATACAGAGCGAGGGAAGAGGAATTGCGGAGGAGTCGATCCGAATTGGGATTACCCAATTTGGAAGATCTGATCGGTCAAGGTGATTTGAAATCTACCGTCGGTTTGGAGGAAGGTCGTTTACGTGGCAGTTTCGGGGCTTTGCAAGTGAGCTACGGTATGCTCGCATTGCGCAATTTGTAAAATCCCATATTTCAGATCAATACTGATCCCGAACGTCCAGCAATCGAAGGCTCGAGTCCGGCCAATAAAAACGCCGACCGTCCGGCCAGTGCTGGACCAACATTACAAGACCACAGTCCGAAGAGTCCTGGCACTCGGCAGGCCCAAATCATCGGCGGCGGTGGTCATAAAGTGGCCACTTATCCACCGGATTTTCATAGAAATACATCCGAAGATGGATCGTTGGACGGTGCGTTCAATGGGCAAATCAATGAAGGTGATTTTATGCCCGTCGAAACGCGGATTGAACGTGAAATGGAAGATTTGAGAAGGCGTGAAGTTGAGCTAAAGTAAGGGCATACTGTAAATCAGTGCATGCAGTTTGATTCTGCTTTGCGAAATTGCGCAATTTACGCTTGCCAGTTTGTGCCTGTTTTTGCGAGAGTGCAGAGTCGCAATTTTTGCGAGCATGTGCATGGGTGCGAAATTTATGCAAAATTGCGCAATCTTCGAGTCCTCTGAAATTGCGCAATGTATGTTCCTATGCATGAAAGAATCCCCACAAAATCCGCATGCATTTTCAGGAACCAGCGCGAAGCTATGGGCATTCGATATTATCCAGTGGGATTAGCCCAATTCACGCCTCTAACATCCTTCTCCGAATACAGTTGGGGCGAGGTGACGAATACGTCCGCCTTGGAAGACGACGCCAGCGTTTGCACCAATATTCGTGAATATTCGGATAAGAAAGATAAGCTAACACAATTCACAAATATTCGTCCAGTGGTGGGTTCAGAGGATAGTCAGAATAGTCAGACTCCGAATGTGGTCATTCGAGTGGACAGCATGAATTGCATGAATGAGCATGAGAAATGGAATTTAGCAGAGGATATGCCTGATGAAAATCCACCTGTTCCAACAGGTCGGTTGCATGATGCATGCATTGAAAATCGTGATCAAATTTGCATATGCAAGCGTCATTTTTCAGATGATAATATGCAAATTTCGGATTCGACTGTACAAAACGCCGAGAATCATGTACTGGATAAATATCAAGATAATCCTACGAAATCACCATCAATTTTCCAAGCAGTCAAAATGGATAGCCACACTAATGGGATGGAAACTGCTGAAAAGAACTCTAAATTTACGCATGATAATAAATACATAGTGAATTGTGAGAAAATTTTAAACCTGGATGATATTTTAGTATCCATTTGAAGGCGTTTAGTGATAAATTTTCATTCTGTCTGATCCTGTGAGATGGGCATTGGTCTGGTATACTGTATACGCTATGATGGGAATAGATTTGGTCGTAGAATATTTTTGTCATTTTATGCGGATTTTGTTCATGCACATTTTTGATCATGGTATTTTCTATGTTCATATATTTTCCTAAGCATACGAATACATTTCTGCGATAATCAAAAAATAACAGGATTATCGAAAATCGAATTTCGCGGCAACTCCCGGATTTGCGCTCGTTCGTATATATTGGTCTCTGTGTATTATATGAAATCGCGATATTTTGATGTATATTCTAATCAGTCATTAGCTAGCTGATATTCTGGACAGGGCTAGCGTCCGGTATTGGTGTAATATGTGTCCACTTTGAAAAATTGGGTGGATACTGCACTGCAGGATGTGCCCACTTGAGCATAAAATGACAAAACTGAATACTGATCAACTTTTTATTTATGCAAAATATGCCAAATCTGACGTCACCATTGGAATCAGCATGGTCAATTTATCCATAATACATGTCCATGTGTACCATTTTCCTTCAATTTTGAGAGGAACGGGTCGAAAATTTGAATTTTCATAGAAAGTTCTGATCAATATTCGAAATACATGCTTACATGATATTATACCGATCATTTTTGGGCTTATGCGAGGCTTCCAAATGCCAAGAACAATCCGAGCGGTTACAGTATGCCATGCAAACTTTCATGGATTTTTTTGACCACTGAGTGATTGAAACGACATGTAAGCATGCTTTCTTATTCAATCGATCATAATCTATCACTTGCTGTTATTCAAATCGATCAGAAATCAGTACTGACTCTAATGGTCATATTCATTCTGATCAAAGTTCGATATGTAAAAAATCGATAATTATACAGCTATATCACAGGTGCATTTGCACCTGTCCAATTTCGTGTGCCATTTTTTTATGCACTGTCATTTTCAGCTCGTAAAATGCCATCATTTTCCATACACGAAATGAATATTAATTTTCCATAGCAACAGAACAGGTCGTCCTGAAACTTGCCAACTTTTCACTAAGCCTGTTCCTCTTAGTCACGATGCACATTTTTCAGGCCTAAACCGGCTTTTGATGAGTTTAACAAATGAATAGTGACGTAAAAGTGCAAAAATGGCGTATATGTCCTGAAATTTATGCACCAGGACGTGAATTTCTCATTTGTTCACTTGCATCATTTTTGCCAACGTGGAATTTGGTGCAGTGACGAAATAGCACTGAAGTTGGAAATTGCCTGCCTAAAACTCCTGTTTGTTAACTGATTCCTTATCAATCGTTTGGGTATTTAAAGTAAACGCCCCGACTCGCAAGATATCATTCAAATTTAAAATTGAGAAATTTCGAAATGCCAGCCAATACAGAACCGATCGTTGCACCAGTACCGAAAGACGTTGATTTCTTGGGCCCCTCGTCCATCACTAGCGAAAATGTGCAAGACGCGTTTCGTGAATATTTCAAAGACGAGAATATTCGTCTGATCAAAGCCGATGCGGAAATCATAGCGGCTGGTCAAGGATTCACGTCGTATATTTTACGCATCGCATTGGATTGGTCTCCTGAGGATGCGAAAAAGCACGCATTACCCAAATCGGTCATTTTGAAAGCGTTGAGTAAAGATTCCATCTCGAAATTGATGGAAAGTTTCACAATACACGATCCGGAAGGCGGTGCCAACGCTAGTTTCGCAAGCATGTTCAATACGACGCATAAAACGGAATGTACAGTGTACGAGATGTTTGGGAAATTGGAAAATCCGCCCGTACCCATGGCTCGGGCGTACTGTACTTGGCTAGGCGATTCGAAACGGCCCCCGTTGATCCTATTGGAGGATTTGGGCCATCGTGCGCGAGTTTTGGGCGACGGGTCGGCCTCATTGGACGTGGATCAGTTGATCAGTCTGGCCGAATGGTTGGCCAATTTACACGCGTGGTGTTTGACCACGCGAGAGGAGTGGAGGAAATTGGAAACGATGCAAGATCGGATAAAATTATTCGCAACGTTCATGCCCATGATGATTGCCATGTATAAAAAAGCCAGACAAGAATATCCGGATATGTTCGAAGGGATCGATGATGAGAAAATTACGTCCATGTTCTCATCGCCGGAATATTCCATGAAATTTCATGAAGCTCATAAGCAATGGATGCCTGATGTCTTGGTACACGGGTAAGAAAATTTCCCAGGCATATTTGGCAGCTCCTAACTGACTGAGAAATATTCCAGAGATTTTTGGGCCAATAATATCATGTTCGAAAAATTACCCGATGAATCCATGGGTAATCGTGTGGTTGCGTTCATTGATTGGCAAATGAGCATGCAGGTGAGAAATTCTTGGCTCACAAGCGGTTACAGTAACCCTGCATCGTGCCTTGATCTCAGCAAGGCTCGGAGCGGTTACAGTACCCCTACATTTTCCTCTGATCATATCCTGATCACTTTGATCAGTTTCCAATAATCAATATTAGGCTCTGAGCGGTTACAGTACCCCTGATCACATTATGATCAATCTTAAAAATCAATATCCAATATTCAGGGTAATCCGATGATGGACATTGGTCGGGTATTTTCCATGTCCGTCTGTCCGGATCTACTCGAGGCTCATATGGAGAAGGTGATCAAACATTATTACGATACGTTGAAATGCAAATTGGCTGATAAGATGCCGAAAGAATTGAGCTTGGATCGTGTTTTGGAGATGGCTAATCAACAAACGGCCATGAGTTGTTTAATGATGTTCTTCATGCAAGATACCATGCACAGTTTATTCGCACCGCCCGATAGTCCGGACGCGGAGATGAAACGCCAACGTCTGATCAAACGATCGAAAGGCGGATTCAAATATGCCGCCAAAATATTGGATATCACGGTGAAGGGTGATAAATGATCACATTTTAGCTAGTTATGCGCATGATATCATATCATTCATAAAATACATCAGGATTTATACCCCGATCAATAATCACACATTTTCATCTCGCGTGTTTTTACGTGTCACATCATTGAACATGGAAATTCACAGCATTACCCATCATCATCCGAATCAAGATTCTCATCTTCCGCATTATCATCCATCATCATTTCTCCTATGTGCGTTTCTCCTCATCTTCCTGGTTCCGCATAATTCACATTGTGATCATTGACCGCCACCGGGTTTCACGCTGTCTCTTGGCAGAATTTCGGCCTTGAATGCGTTCACGAATTCGCGTAAATGTTCAGGCTGAAATTAGGATGGGATTAGATTATGTACTTGTTCAATTATTATTCAAAATTTAAATGCTTACCTTGAAATACTTTCCATTCCCGACCAAACATCCATCTTGGTCGTTGAAATTCAAATACTTGGACAGCATCTCTTGCATTGTTTGATTCCAATATCCCCAAACGGATTTGGATCCATTGCCGTGGGAAATAAACGGGCGAAATGGAAGTGGTCGTTGCCATCGGCACCAAAGCCATTTTGTACGAATGCCAACGATTGGCCCAGGCTAATACCAAGGGCGATCGAATTGATCCTTCTCCATTTCGGCACGTTTTCGCATCGACCAAGAACGCTACGAAAGCTTGTAGGCGCGGCCACGTTTCGGACGGATCCAAAAGTAGAATGGTTCGTCCTAATACATTGGCCAACATGGCTAATTCCATCACGTATAATTGTTTGGCTAATTCGTCCAGTCCAATCGACGGATCGGCAGCTGCTCGCATGAAATCTCGCCATTCATGCGATGCCGCACAATTCGAACGTACCAGATACTCGTCACCGAATCGACCACCGTGCACGGATATCCGATCGATCATGGCATTGGCGAATAATTCTCGTCCAACGCAAGCTCTGGATACGGCCGTGAACGAGTCGTGATGGAAGTTCTGATGATTTTGCCATAACGCCACCATCGCATTCCGACCCAATCGTTGTTGATTCATTTGATTGATCGATGTGATCGCGTCGGACAAATTACGCATCGCTTCTTTGTCCGAGCCGTAACTGAAAATGAAGGCCTCCTTTAAATAATAAAAAACCAAAAATTTCGCATTTTCAGTATATATGCACACCAGTTGAGTGTGACGCCTCCTCAATATTTGAGATTTTTTTCAGGAAATTGCCCAATTTTGATCAAATGTGGCGGGAAATTTGAACAGCCCTGGACCTTGTGCATTTTCAGCACAAAAAGGAGCCCATCAGAACTTACTCGTAAACATCCAAATGTTCTTCTCGAATTCCGAACGCGTAATCACTGAGCGAGACTAAATTTATCGGCTCTTTTCGTCCCATTTCGGATAATCGTTTGATTTGGCCATCGTTGGTGACACCATAATTGGTGAACCAATTCATCAAAATTTCGCAATGCGCATAATTCCGGATACCGTCCAACATTGCACTGACGTTTCGTCCATAAGTTTGCCTCAATTGATCGAATCCGGAAATTTCATGCGGGATCGGTATGATGACAGTCAATAAATGGTCCATTTGAAAGGATTTACGACACCACGGGCATTCGACTCGTTTAGCTGATTGGATGAATAATAATTCTAGACCGCACGTTGGATTGGGACAAATGGCTTGACGTGGATCATCCGTTTTCGACATGACCAACCAGGAGAACAGGAAATCAGCCGCCGTACACAACACGAGACGCTACAAATGAAGAATGACCGCACATTGGCATCTCCCGTACACAGACTCCGCCTCCGACCAATCAAGCGTGACTCTGCCTCCGACCAATCAAGCGTGACTCTGCCTCCGACCAATCAAGCGTGACTCCACCTCCGACCAATCAAGCGTGACTCCGCCTCCCCACCCCAATAACACACTATTCCATTAGTCACAGAATTGATTGGAAAAATCAGTTTTCAATTAATTATACACCATCAAAAATCACATGGAAAACATGGAAGATGAAAATCACTGTGCAAAACATCCTCAATAATCAATTATAAACTCGGGAAAGTTCACTCAACTAATCACAGATGACATCATATGTCAAAGAATGCATAGAAAAACTTGAAAACAATGAACACAAATTATTCATCATAAATTAGCCTAGTCTCTAATGACCAGCTTCAACAATCGATTATAATTTTGAACGGTGCAAAAAAGTGTGAAACACTATCCAGTCAAGTGTAAAAATGAGAACATGCAAAAAATACATTTGACAGCCCTTTTTTGGCTGATTATTGGGAAAAAACTGAAGCCCTATGTACAGTGAAAAAGTCTTAATGCAAAAAATTCCATAAATTTACCTTCTCTCTCTTTTCTTCCGCAGATTTCCCATTCAAAATTTCATCTCATTGCCGGCTTTTATGGTCAATTCGAGCGAACGTTGATGCTTGCGTTGCTCTTGCGGGCAATAACGTTTCGTATGAGCTCGTTTTCCACTCGATCCGCATTTCGGACATATCATCTTGGACAATATCGGGCATCTGAAAATGCGCATGCCGAATTCAGACTGTCATATCTGGCAATGCAAATTTGCACTGCTCAATTGCATTGGCAAACCAAATTGCGCAATTTCATCGCGCGCATTGAAGGTTGCCGAGACAGAAACCAGCAGATTGCGCAATATTCGAAATTCGCTTACACCACTTCGCCCAATTCATTCTTGCACGCGTGATCTTCCCATCCGATTGAATTGTTATTTCGACAGAATTCGCACGTCGGTTGCGGCTTCTTCTTACGATAACGTCGGCTTTTCGGCGATCCGGGCAATTTGGAAATCATCACGTGCCTCAAACCGCCATCGGGTATCGATTGAGATTGATCACGTTGCGGTATGCTGTTGTTTGGGAACTGAAAATCAGGGCCTGATCATGGGGGCGAATTCAAAAATTTTGCATACGCAAAATTCGCGTATGCCATGATCACCAAAATCACATGATCAAAATTCCAAACTTCTTACCATTTCCGGAAACAGATAATCCAATCCCACGCCGCGTTCGTACAAATCCATACGAAAATGGATCAATTGTTCAGCCACGGCCCAAATACGTCGATCCAAATCGGCATCGATCTCTTTCACTTCCGATTTCTTAGTGATCGGACGAAATACGACGGTCGTATTGGGATTAAAATCGATCGATTCGTCGAAACCGATCGTCTGGTTGAATACGTCCGAATTTTCTTCCTGGATACAATCCGGCGGTTCCAATTGGAAATCAGCATTGAACGATGGAAGTGGAGAAAATTGGAACTGATTTTTGATCGGTGTTTGCAACGGCGTTGGATCGCCAGTTTGATAACCCGTCTCCACGCTGCAGGTGCGATTTCGATACGCCTGAAATGAGGAAATAAATATCGGCTTACTGTAACCGCTCGGACACTTTGGGACCCCAACCAGTGAATTATCGGGTTACTGTAACCGCTCGGACACTTTGGGACCCCAACCAGTGAATTATCGGCTTACTGTAACCGCTCGGACCCTTTGGGGTCCAATGGACCCCAACCAGTCAAAATCTGAAAATTCCCCACCCACCTTTTCAGTGGAATCGATCATATCTAAATTTCCCAATTTCCAACGTAAATCGTTCATTCTTCAATAAATCCTGAATCAGACCGAATATTACGAAATGATGGAATAAAAACTGCCTGGATTATTCAACTTGGCACCAACACGTTCAGGAATCGAACTGACGAGACGAAGAACAATGAAACGTTTACCCACTGCAGGGCTAGGGTCCAGAAACTTTCCCACGGCCTCAGCTGGTGGAGACTGAACGCAGCCGAATGCAGCGTTTTCAGCTAGACATTGCAGCGACTGGAATTTTTTTCCAACATCCAACTTTATCTCGGTATGTGAACCATGCGAGGGCGTATTGGTTTTTCAAAACACCCATTATACAATGATCATGATTTCTGAAGCATAAAAATACATCCATTTTGAATTTTATCCAAGGCATTGCAGAAATCACTGATCGATTTCTAAGGCATCGAATGTGCTCATTTTTAGTACACTAATCTAGGCACTGATTTTTGCTTCGCATTGTCATGAAGGCTGACAAATATCCATATTCAGCGATTGATCAAAGTGATCAATTCTTGATCCCCAAGTGATCGGTTGATTCTGACCGCATTACGAGATTCTCCATAGTTGATTCTATTGGAAAACACATTTATATGTCCAATATGTCACAATTTTTGACTGAAATATGGCGAAAGGGCTTCTATGGTCGAGCGGTTACAGTACGCCTTTATATAAAAATGGATAAAGTCGATGTATCGATGAAGCAAATGCGTGTTTTCTAGGATAATCCAGCGTGTTCATTCCAATAATGTCATTTATGTTCGTCTATCGCGCGTAATCACCAAGTTTTTAAAATACCCATTTTTTAAATATCGATTTCTGCGTGATCAGACGGTGATCATTAGATGCAGCGAGTATTTGTACAGGAAAACGTCCTCACAACTACGTCTATACCCTTATGTCCGATCGAAAATTTCAAAATTTGAGATGCCCAAATCCAACTGGCTGATCCTAAAAATCACATTAATTTCGTCGTAGGATGGATATTACGGATGTAATCAACAGTTTGATCATCAAAGGCCCATGATTAGATTCATAAAAATATTAGTCAAATTCAGACGGCGCATTGTCATTTAGTATACAAATCCATGCTAACCTTTCTGATCATGTGGTTTTATTTTAGGCAATCGATTTTATTGAGAAAATGGCCATGGAATTCTATCGACCATCCGTTCAATGCGGTGGTACAGTGCAAAGTGTTTCGCCTTGGCCAATCAGAAACGAGCTGTGCGGTCCATGTGGCGGGTGGAGGCGGAGCTTACGTGCATGAATGACGGATGCAGTCATTCTATGCCAGTGTAGTGAACTCGTCCAGTCGAACATGGATCAACGTCTCGAACATTCGAATCCAATCCGTGAACAATGGCCATCCGTGGCGACATCAAGAAGATCTCCTTCGATCAGCTGTGGTACAACGTCGAGGTGGTTTTGGAGAAGTAAGCATTCGAGTTTTGTTTGAGCTG
>JAQIWJ010000670.1:0-17584 GCA_034695185.1 Discolaimus major
GGAAATCTGCTACGAAATTATGTTACTGAATATTGTGATCAGTGATCAAATGTTGGATCCTGATCCAATTATATGTGTATTCGGATTGCAACTGGGCATAATGATGCTGAAATTGCGCAATTTTTGACGCATTGTCGATGCAAAGCACAGAATAGCAATCTGATCGATTGGAAATCGATTGGCACATTATATCCGGCTGATCCCAGAAAATATCACATTCCATTTAAAAATCAAATATTGATGATTGCACATCATTATTCAGAAAATTTCAAATTTTGGCTCATTATATTATTTCAGTGCACAGGTACAGATGCATACAAATTGGGTCCAAGCATAAAAAATCGATAAATCACTATGCACAATACGCATTTTCAAATGCACATTTCTACGTAAAAATTTTAAAGCGAGCTAAATTTACCTTGAATAAAAGGCAGCAATTTTCGTAGACTTGATCAGAAAATATCGATTTCCGATCGAATTGAACACCACGAGGCGATAGAGCATGGTCGATTGTATAGGAAAACAACCCCCACATCGCTCCTGTTCCTGTATTATTATAGAAATTTCTTGACCCGAATCGTGTGTACGGGAGGATAGGCAAATTTAAAAATTCGAAATTCTTAAAACGAGTGATTTATGCACGAACGACACTTTTTCTGGATCGCGTTGACGTGCTGATTCTAAAAATCACGTTCATTTTGCTGTGTGGTCAATAATCGATAAGTTAATGAAAATTATCGATTTCCTGAATAT
The DNA here is from genome assembly GCA_034695185.1 of Discolaimus major. NCBI lineage: Eukaryota > Metazoa > Nematoda > Enoplea > Dorylaimida > Qudsianematidae > Discolaimus > Discolaimus major. The sequence goes on from JAQIWJ010000670.1 coordinate 754, forward strand.
CTATCACAGGTCGATTTTGATGTGATCATTAGATAGAGCGTGATCGACTCTATCGGGTAGCATGTATTGATCAGGGTTATCGATCGAGTAACGGTTTTTTCTGAGGGTCCAAAAAGTTCAAATTATCGATTTTCAACCAGCTTCATAAGGGCAATATAATCATAAAAATTGATCAGGATGCATGTTTTCTAGCATGGTTAACCACGCTGAACACGATGGCGTCCTTCATTTTCATAAAAACTCAGTATTTACGAATTTGATCAGATTATCGATTTTTGAAATATCGATTTCTGGTTGATCAGAGTAGGACCAATCGATATAGCATGATCGGTTACATCAAATAGCATCATTATTAGCTATATATTGCTCGATTTTTCGGCTAATGAAGCGAATGCATGGACATAATAATACAGTATCGATTATACGCCTTATTCAAAATCGATATGAGCATCAAATATCGCATAGAAATATGACCACTGAATCAAATGGGAATGTATCATTTAAAATCGCGTATCGATTCTTATTCCATTCTGAGCGTCTGGTAATAATCTGAAACAAAAAGCGATATTGCAAATTTGGATCAGGTATTCAGCACTGGATATGGATCATGAGATCCAGCAGAAATCAGAACTTACCTTCGCTAGTAGAATCGATTAGACTTCGTCCAGAATTGCACGACGGTTGCTTGGAAATACGAGCGTACGGTGGTGATAAATCGACTGGCAACGCTGGTTTGGGCACCTCGTTTGGCTCCGATCGCTTGGATTTGACCGTTTGCGACGTGTCCTCGATCTCATCACCGAACGACATTGGAAACGACAATTCCTGTAAAATGGACATGGCGGTCACACTGGGATCATATTTCTTGAAAACAGCATACCTGTTCTTCATACGGTTTCTTCTGAACATCGTTCCAAAGTGGATTCTCCCTGAAATCATGATGCCCATTAGTATGCTAAAATTCAGTTGGCATTGCCAAGCTTACTTTGTTCTCGAAACCACGAACGTTGGCTGCACTGATTTTGGTGGTTCCGGCTTCCGTTCAGGAGCCACTTTCGCCTCTTTGATGAATCTGAAAATCAAAGTATTTGAGATCCATTGGATCTCAGCAGGACGAAAGTACTTACGAATATCTGAAGTAGCATAACAGCAGCAAGAATCCCAATAATCCAACGAACATGACGCATCCGAATACGATCAGTGCGATGGCAGCTGCCGATAATCGGAATGGCGGTTTCTCTTTCGCATTTTGTGCTGGCTGAAAAGGGATTGATTTCAGCATTAGTGCATCCAATGACAGAAGAACGCTTACCAAAATTTGCACGACACCAAGATCAGGCCTTGAAGCAGCTCTCAGCAGCAATCCTTGGCGATCAACTACGGCCAATACGCGTGCGATTTCCATGATTTCTTCCGTACTACGATCGATGAAAACCGCCAGGAGATCGACTCTGGAAAACGGCGCATTTAGGACCGTCTGGAAAATCAGCTCAGCCGCTTACTTGTCAGTAGAAATGACTCCCAATGCGTTCTTATTGTACTCGATGCGTTGCAAAATGACGTCAGCGCCGATTGCATTGCCCAATTCCCTAAAACGAACGATGATCAGATAATTCCACTCAAATCATGCTGCATCTCACCTCGCAACAGCATCCGCGTGATCAGTGATATTGATCGGCGTGTCTTTAATCACGATTCTGACCAATTGCTCCGGATTATAAATCCATATCTGAAATCAAGAGGATGACTTTCATGCAACTGCAATCATTCTCCAATTACCTTCACATTAGTGGTATCGCTCAAATTCGAGGTATAATTTTGAGCATTGGAAGAATCGATCGTAAGATGGAAATAGCCTTGACTGTAATGACCAACTTGTCGCATCGTTCGAACCTCGCCTTCCACTGGATCCACAGAAAATAAACCTTGTTCGATGACGTCCGAATCCTGAAATGCGTCTCAGATACAGGCAAAGAAGTACAATTGCAGCAGGACTCACCTTGTATCGATAAATCGTCTTCCTCAGTCTGTAATAGACACCACCGCCTGTCGTATCCGGATCAATAGCATGAACCAATACTACCAGCGTCTCCGGAATTGTTTCATTCGAAATTGCTGTAAAAAAGGATCAGTTTTAGTTCCATGTGATCTCTCAGGGATTATAAACATTACCTGCCAGATATACGCTTCGATCAAACGCTGGACCATGATCATTCCTATCCATGATGCGAACGGATACTAATGCCACGTTTGGTGCTGACGTATTGGCCAATAACGCGTCGCGTTCTTTCGGATCCAGATTCGGAGAATTGGTAGCCACCACGATGGCTTCGATACGATGCACGATTTCATAATCCAACGATTCTTTCATCGACAAACGCCCAGTAGTTGGATCCAAATCAAACCGAGACGAATTTAGGTCACCTGAAACTGAAGAGATTAACAAATTGAACAAAGTAGATTATCCATGCAACTAAACATACCTGCCAGATGATAATAAACAGTTGCATTTTCTCCCTCGTCTTTGTCCGTCGCTCTCAATAATCCCAATACAGTGCCTCGAGGTTCATTCTCGAAAATACTGTAGTTGTACATCCTTGGCACCTGAAAATTGGCATCATTAGATATGCAGAAGCATTTATCTTACCAATTATTTACTTCATGTGACCAGCAATCCAAGAACCGATCCTCATCGCCATTGCATTCAACCGCTCCGCCCAATGGAGGTTGGAAAATAGGATCGTTGTCATTGACATCCGTGACGACGACTTCCAACACCGTTTGCATTGTAAATGGGTTTCCCAAATCCGAGTCTCTCACGCTGACAATCAGCTAAAACCGGATACACCTCGTAATCTCGAGAATAAGCTTCTCAAAATTGTACTTACCATATAACGCCCCTTCTTTTCTCTATCCAACATCGCCTTCGTAGTGATCTTTCCAGAATCCGCGTCCAATCCGAACTCGTCGGTGAAACCAATGGCTTGACCGGTAGATAAATCCAGGAACGTGTATTTGACTTTGCACTTCTCATCTTTGGTGACCGCTTGGACGTAACCGACCAGCTGGCCAGGAGGCAAATTCTGAAATAACCAATGTTGCAGATTGTGGTTTAAAAAACAAAGCAACACGTACTTCTTCAATCTCCAAAATCGTGGTATTCTCGCCCGGATTCGACCAAATCGGTTGACAATGGCTGACGGGACGAATAACGAGATTGAATGACACTGAACTGTTTGAACCGCCTCCGTCCATTGCGACGATATTGAATGTGTACGTGCCCGCATGGCCGATGAGCAGTCGATTGTTCACCAATACGCCTTCTACTGGATCGATGCTGATGGAATCTGCAAACAAGTTTTTGGTTTGCAACCACAATAGCTGCCAGTTTTGCACGGGCATAATGATAAATGAAAATCAGTTCTACTTACCAGCAATTTCTCTTGAAATATTCACCAATCGGTACGAAATCGTTCCATTCTGGCCGACGTCCGCGTCCGTAGCTCGGACATGCGAAATATAACTATTGACTGGTGCGTTTTCCAATACTGTAGCGGAATAGGTCTCATTTTCGAATATCGGATGATTATCGTTAATATCCAACACGGTGACCGCAACCTAAAAAACGATTTCATTAGGGATAAATCCAAAATATTGAATGGAAACTTACGGATGCCATAGCTTCTGCGATCACAGAACCGTTCTCAGCCAACAGAATCGCTTCGAGCACGAACGCCAACGAATTCAGTCGTTCATAATCCAATGGCGCTGCTAATGAGACCACGCCCTAAAACAGCGCACCTTTTACCATTCATACCTTCAGATAGCTAATAATTCATACCTGTTCATCCACACTGAAGAATTCCGCATCTGGTCCCGTTAAATTATATTGAACCAATGCGGGGTCAACGGCTGTGGTATTGGCAGACGCGATGATCGATCCTGGCTCCGCATCCTCTGGTATACGAATATCCGAATTCGGTAGCCGCATTGAAAACGTGACGTGAGTCGGTTTGACAACGTGGACGATCAGTCTTGCCATTCTCAACCGCCCTGGACGTGAACTGGATGCTTCAATCTCGAGCACAGACTGATCCGGAGCTTTCAATAATGATTTGATCGTTGTGACAACTCCTGAAATAGAAGACATGCAATTAGAATCGTCAATTCAATCAAACTTCAGCCCATACCTGAATCATCGATAGCGTAAAAATCGCTAGTGTTCAATAATTTGAACGTGACCGGTGCTGGCTTGATCGAATTCGACGTTGGTGGAATTTCGATGACGTGGAATTGATAAATATAACCGCCAGGCTCGACGTCTGACGGAATAGTGACGCCAACTACCACCGGTTCCAGGGGATCAGACGCAGAACTTGAACGTGGAGCACCAACGAATTCGAATGTATGCACACGCGGTTTGATTATTGGAACGATATTCAGGACGACGAAGGCTAAAACAGCAAACGGTTACCATTGCCAAGACTGCATAAACGAACTTACCAAAAGCACTCTGCTCCAACGGATGAAGTAGATCGCTGGCGGTTATTTGTACGTGGAAACTGGACATATCCACATCGTATATCGATTTCCTCAATACCATCCGAGTCTCCGCAAATGCGAAATAAGCCTAAAAAATTAATGTCTGCAGCAACTTGCAAGAGGCAGCAAGTAACCGTTACCTGTAGATCGCTCCCATCCGAAGCCGTTAACATTGGACTACCATGCAGATCGTACGCAACCACTCTTGTCACGGACATCGAGAATAAACCGTTCGAATCTGGATCGACCACTTTCAAATTCACCAATTCGGTACCAACGCTGGCATCTGAAACAGATCCATTTTAGCAAATGCTTCATCCATAAATTTGGTGTCCTTACTTTCCGAAATATACGCCATATAAACGGAATCCGTAAATTTCGGCTCTTGAGTGCCCAATCCTTTGCCCATAATTCGAAGTTGAGCACTGCTGAACGCTGGCGGATTGCCGGAATCAGACGCCAAGACCTGAGAAATATATCTTCGGTTATGAGATCCAGATATTCCAAATTGTTTACCGTTAAAATAAACGTTTGATCTTTCAGCAAACGAACGCCTTTGAACGATAATTCTCCGGTTTCATCATCGATCGAGAAGCTGCCATCACCACCGCTAGCCAAATGATAACGAACCGGCGTTCCTTCTGGATCGTCGGCTATGACGTTCCCAACAACCGAGCCATCGCCGGCACCGGCAGGCATCACGAATTGATACGAGGGCGTCTTGAATCGCGGTGGTTGATTGGCGTATTTCTCGCCCGTGGCAACGATCTCGATTGAAATACTAGTGTTGGCCGGTTGATGAATTCCATCGGAAACTGACGCTGTTATTTGAAATCTGAAATAAAGGTTCAGCTTTATTTTTGGGTCACATATTCATTAAGAACGACTCACCGTCTTCCCAAATTGGCCACCAAAACTTCTTCCGGATTTTGAACATAAATTGCTCCCGTATGGATTTCGATACCGAATACACTGTCAGCTGCCTCGTCCAATGCAAATTCCAACGGCGAATCATCTTCATCAAGTGCCTGCAAATATAGTAATGCTGTATTAGCATGAATTGGAGATACGGCTCATGCCATGTTTGAATATTTGCAAATTTCTTACCTTCAACACCAACGGCGGCTCAAGTTGAACTCCTTTCTCTTTCAACCGCGCAAAATAGGATCCACCAACAAATACGGGCGCATGTTTCTCCGCTTTCGTAATATGAATATTCGCTGGCGCGTCCGTGTAGAATCCAGTTCCATTCGTATCGGTAACGCGTAAAACCAAGACGAAATTCTCTGGTAGCTGATGCCATGGACGTTTATCTTGATCGAATGATAGCGCTTTTGGAATAGCCGTATGGATTTCAACGGTATCGAGTCGACGCACGATTGGACGAAAGCTGAAATTAAGACTTTTCAAACGCTGGCCAATTAAAAAATCTTAAAACTTACTATTTTGCCCATGGTCCAAGTAGAGCGTATGCTAATCCTTCGGTGCCGTATTGATTGCTGTCTGGATCCGAAGCCTAGAGAAAGTGATTCATGTCGCAATCATAGGTTAAAAAAATTGAAGGCTTACTTCTGCCATCCCAACGAGTTGATTATCCTCAGCGTCATCAGCCATAGTAAAATTGTATGCTTGCTTTCGAAACGCCGGTGGATTATCGTTGATGTCCAACAAACGGATGGTGATTTCTTGCGTTGCTGAATCGCCAGTAATTGCGTTCAACGCATCAATCTGAAATAAAGGTATTGGTTGCAGTAAAATCGCGATAATCTCCTGATCATCCACACCTGTAGTTTTATATCCGTTGGATAACGTTCCCGATCCATAACATCCGCTCTCATTGGCGTAATTTCGATATAATCGATCCCCTCGACAGTTGTTGGATTGATTTTGAACGCTCCTTCCAAACCAGCGGGCACTTTCAACGTAAGGGAAACGCTGCCATTGGCCATCTGAAAGAGAAGATTGTTACATCAATCTTAAGCGAGTAAGACTCACCGAAACCAATCGTGGCCTGAACGGCAACGGAAATGAGACTGGCCAATTCTCCATGATTTCGATAACGCCAACTTGAGGGTCGAATTTAAGATTCGCGGACGAATGCTGAAGTTCCTCCGCAAAATTGGGCGGCGATGGCAATGGCGACGATGACCGCGGTGGAGCCGAATCGGACGTGGTTCCAGTATTCTCCGAATCAGCGGCCAATGAAATATGAACGGTAGCTTCGGATTGGTGCAAGCCGTCCTGGAAATCAGACTGCTGCCTACAGTATAATGAAGCCAACAGCATCTTACCGAGACCACAATGGTCAAACCAATCTTCGACGGATTCCCAGCAAAAGAGTATAAATCATCCGTTGATGCGATTAAATCCAAATTGCTCGAGACTGAATTAATCGAACCGGTCTTGTTAATGGTGGTAATCGCAAAGAAATTGCAGAGATCTGGCGCCTAGAACAGAGATTTTCAGCTGATTCGCGTGCACTGGTTAACCAGCACGCTCAAGATACTTACCTCTGGTGAATGAGAAATTTTGCAAGTAACAGTCAACGGTTGTCCAACAGTGTCAGCATCCACTGCGTCCACGAGGGCGATCGTTGCACGATTCGTGCCCTACAAACCCGATAGAATTAGTAACCGGATCAATAAATGACATCCACGACTTACCGGTGCAATTCGAGCTTCTATCGGCAGTTGATTCAGAAAATATGGAGCATTGTCGTTGACGTCGATCAAATGAACAGTGACCGGTCGCGATATCTTGTTAACGGTTGAACCATTCACCGGTAAATCCTCCGCAATGGTGATGAATTGCATTGTGGGCGAAGTCTAGAAAAGGACGCGTTATTTACTCCAGGTATTGGAGCTTATCCACAACCTCACCTCATAATCCAACTGCCGTTGTAAAACCACCTCTCCGGTCACCGCATCCGCGTAAAATACATCCGTTTTATCGATTCCATAATAAACATCCGTCTCGGAATCACGAGCCGTCAAATTGTAAACCACAGTACCTGAAACACAAGGCTTGAGACCACTGATAAGAAAAAACTCTAAATCTTACCCAGAGGAGTATCTTCTCGTATACGAAAATTGTTCATATCATGAATAAACGTGGGTGGTGAATTGCGACCGATGACTATTTGAAAATAAACACCTGAAAATGAAGGATTTTGTAATCTTTTGACACGGCAAGCATTTTTGCTGACCAAAAATCAAACACGATGCAATCTGGAACTTTGCCATGCCAGATCATAAAAATATTCCACAAATCAACACCACTCAACGGGCATGAACTAAGGGGTGGAAACTCGACAGAGAATTTTGCAAACGAACGAAAGTGATACAAACGCGCAAGAAGACGAAACTCAACTAACGCATGCATACATACGCCTACCGACGAGACGAGATATTTCACGACGTCCTCGGGCGATGGTTTATGACCTCTTTCTCATGCATCAATGCGCGACCAAAGACGAAAACCGTTTACAGACCTCGTCTTCTTCCTAATGACACCACACGCGTACTTCACACGACATCTGACCGCCCATTTCGCGATACTGTTCAGAAACCATTGCGCATATAAACTGGGGCACGCAAAAATCGCTTCCGACTTGGGAACGCAATTGAAATGAACATTACAGACAGCATTTTCTACGCCAAAGCAGTCTTCGAAAAGGACCCTCCCTGCTCAAGAGCATACAGCTCAATAAAAATTGCTGCTTGTAAGCAGCTAATCCAAATGTGGAAAAGAATACCCATCATTCATCGACAGAATGATCTGGACGTCAAAATTCCGAGGATTCGTCGCAATCAAATCCAGACTATCACTCTCACAAGGCTCACAAGCCACGCCTTTCTGCTTACCTTGTTCTAGTCGAATCAAATATGAATCGTATACTGTACGAATGAACGGGTGTAGTTTCTAATCCGTCCTCGTGTAAATCCATTTCTGAAATAAAGATGCGATAAAACCACGGATTTTGGTATAATAAAATCATCTTACCTCCATCAGTTGTTCCGCAATCCGATAACCGGGAATTCGGCCATACGATGGAGACTTGGTTTATTCGAAATATGATAATCCAATAACGCATAAAATATTGAACATGTCTCGCTTTCCAGCATCCTAAAAGTAGGGGCAATTCAATCGATGCTAAATCTCGAATATAAAGCGAAAATTTACCTCTTTTCGAGAATACGGTGGTCCAATGGTGCATGTACGGAATCCATTGATTGACCCATGATAACATCATGAGTATACTTTGAAAATCAGCACCGTTCGGCATAATCGATCAAAAATCGTAGAAAATGACGGATACAAATATATCCGCTCTCATCTCAAAATGCATAATGACCGGAATCGAAGGTGTGGCAGCTACTGAAGGGGAAAATACGTTGAAAAATGACTGAGAATGTCGAAAATCTTCTTGCAAAATAAAATTCATGACAAATACTTTTCACTAGGAGGGGAAAAATGGACAGCAAACTGAACCGGGACTAGGACGTTGCAGTGAAGTCAAGGATACTTCGCATTTCAACTGTGGAGTGGAACTCACAGAATTCAATAATAATGTCAGGAAAATTTGAAGAATTTTCCAAAAATTCCTGAATCCATGTTTTCGCGGCTGCTAGCAGCCGAGAAACGGCGTTTCGTATAAACAGTAAAAGTTGGCGGCCATTCAAATTTTCGATGTAGGGCGTTATAACGTGTGGATCGAGATCGATGATCGCACATTATTTTTTGATACATGGTTTATCAATGAAGATGAAAATCAGCATTTGAACATGATCAGCTTTGATACAGTATAAATCCGCATGTTCTTTATCTCCGATTCACATTTTGAATTTAGCATTTCACAAATGGGAAAAATTACACAAACAGGCGAGAAACGCATCAGGAAGCTGATCACAAGGAAATCGCAATGAAAAATGCCAGCATTAGAACACAAAAATCAGAGAGAGACCAGCTCAGAATGAATGCTGATTATCTCTAAATCGATTTCTGCTACCGATGTCCATTATGTTTGACACTATCCGTCGCCGTTGAATGAACATCGGCCATAGTATTGACTAATTTGAAATCGCCGACATCGCGCGTCAATCGTGCCAATACGGCTGGATCGGTTGATTGTTTATCGTAAACCACATCGCCTTGTTGTCCACTCGTTGCGTTGCTGGCCAATTTCGGTACACGCCTTGGCGACGGTGACGGTTTCCCAATCGAGGCCGAATCGTTGGCTAATGTCAATGAATTATGCGCAGTCGACGGAGTTTCGCCCAAATGATTCTCCAAAACGGCTAATTCACTGGCCGACGTCGACGCACTGTCCGAACTGATTTGGGCCAATAACGGCGGCGGTCCAACGCCGCTCGGCGGTGGTGATCGCATACGTTGCTTCCGTGAATCCGCGGACGGTGGTGAATCCACGCTGCCGATAGATCTCCGTGGGTTTTCTGAAAGAAAATCCTCATTCGTCATCATGGCATGCTGTAGATAGGAAATTCTTACCTTTTACAGTAACAATGGAACTCGATCGACTCTGTTTCGATGATGGTGACGCGGTTGGTGATCCTTCTTCTTCTTCGTCTTCGTTAATCATCTCATTCTCGCCGACTACACTTCCACGCCTGGTTTCTTTCTCCTTGGACGAAATGCCACCGATCACGGGCAACGGTTTCGCGTCACGATTCAAACTGTATCGATTCCAAACCGATTGCCTTCGTTCACGCGCGAATATTCCGCCCACCGAACTGATCTCGCCGGATCCGGATTGCGTTTCCGCCGATGTGGACGGTTTATCGTCCATGATACGTACGCGCGTGGCTTGTTTCTCCATTTTCCTACTGGACGGCGGCGGTTTCTTCTCTTTCTCGTCCGATTCGTGATGTTCAGGTTCCGAATGTTTCTTCTCTTCTTTGGATTTCGATTTCGCTTGTTTCGGCTGAGTGTCCGGCGGATGTTGTTGCAATTGCGCAACGTCCAATGATAAAATCTCCTCCAACGACGAATGCCTTTTCTGCGACGCGGTCGAAACGGGAACCGCGGGCGTTGGTCGTTGATATTGTTGAGCAACTGCGGCCACGGCGGCCGCGTATTTCAATGCGATATCTTGTTCCGACGAACTGTAATCGGTCGTGGTCGTATCCGACGTAGTTGCGGACGTTGTTGCACCGCCAGCCGAATGTTCAGTAGCCGAATGACCAATATCCATCGTCCGACTGACTTTCCCGTGTTTTCTAGTGGTGGCAGGTGCAGCGGGTTGATTCTTTTCCATCGGATTCTGTCGTTTCACGTCTTCTTTCGGAGCCGTTGTTGGTGCCGGATGTTGGATCGGTATTGGATTGGTGAATTGTTGCAATACGGGCGGTTGATGCAATTGAGCTTGTAACGTGGCCAACGGTGGTACCGTGATTCCGGCCGTTTCCGCTTGATTTTTCACAGCCACCAACGCGGCGTCCAATGCTCGTTGTTGCTGTTGTAATTGAACGATCAATTGTTGCGTGGATTGTTGATTCGCCATTGCTGACGAAGTCGTATTCACATCCGCAAACGCCTGAGCTGACGATGAAAGCTGCAAAAAAAACACTCGTCACTTGAATTCGTAATTCTTCAAAATGTTGCTTACTGATATGGGAGGAATTCCAAGCATTTCCGGCGTCGTACCAGTGATTCGTGATTCTAAACTTTGCAATCGTCCGACCAGTAATTGCACTTGTTCGATCAATTCTCGATTGGCCATGAGTAATTGTTGCGTCCGACCCTGAAATACAAAAATTATGCGTCCTCATTCGAAATTGCGCAATTTAAAAAAATCGATTACCTGAGCTTCTAATCGTGCCGTAGTTTCCGCAGCTAATTGATCCCTCAATAATTGCACTTGAGCCAAGGCAACCTGAAAGAAATCGTATGAAATTTTGAAATTTGCAAATTCAGGAATCACCCATACTTGTGCTTGCTGCTGAGCTTGTTCCAATTGACTCCGTATCAAATTCAAACTGTAATGTTCCAACGCGCGTCCCAACGCTTCTCCGCCGCCAGTTTGAGCACCCGGTTGCTGTGTCGGTGATAACGTTCCGACCGGTGACATTGGATTGAACGCGCGAACCATACCGGGTGCTTGCGGATTAGCCGGATTCCCCAAAGCCGCGCCGGCGGCCAGTAATTGCGATAATGCCAACGTTGGATAGGGCGATATTTGAGGCGATGATAAACTGTACGGCATGGAACCGTACGGATCGTTCATTCCCATACTGGATAAAGTGCTGAATGCCGATTGCGGTTGAATCGAACCGGTCCACGTTTGACTTTGAGGAAGGAATTGGGAATGTTGTTGCTGAGAAGGCGGCTGTTGATGCATCATTTGAGAAGCGGCTACCGTTTGTTGCCAATACGCTTGTTGAATTTGCTGCTGCTGTTGTTGTTGCGGTGTCAAATGTTGACCGCTTCCAACGTTGCTACTGGCGGCGGATGGCGGAATGTTCGTGGATGATCCTCCGGACGGTTGATTGGGTATACTGCTTCCGAATTGACTTTCGCTACTCGCATTTTGTTTCTTCATCATGGCACTGGCGCTATCGAAACTGGATAAACTCGGATCCACACTCGTACGTCGAGTTTGATCCGACGCGTCGTCGTGCCTCTGCAAATTATCGATTGATTAGCATCTCTAGATCTGATTAGTATCATAAAGCGTACTTGTCTTTGAGTAGGCGCAGGCGGTGGCACGGGTAAAGGCTCGGATGATTTTTGACTGGAGATCACTGGTGATGTGGAACGAGAATGACGAGGCGATGCTCCTAATTTCAACGAATATTTCTTATCTTCAGCGTGCCTCAATAGTTGAGCGGCCGATTCCAATGCGCCCAAGCTACCTGCAAAGGAAACGGTTTGGTGCAAAAGTTCACCCCGACGAACAACTGTCTCTTAGCTAAAGGTTTATGGGCGAAAAACGATGATCGTGACGTCGAAAATGCATCGAATAGTTATTGACATTCTCATCCATTGCTAACATATCAATTCTTAGAACATTCGACGAAGCCGTTATAGCTTTTTCAACTAGTCCATTCGTCTTCCCTAAATTCTAACTTGCTAATACACCAAGAAGCTTATTGCCAAAATGCGAAACACCCAGGCTGTGTCAATCAGAAATGCAGGGTTTATCTTTGCTGAAGGCATCTGGACCTGTACTAAAGCTTATCATAGCTAATCAAGGATGTGATATCCAATGCTAAATTTGAGCTACAGTAAGACTGCTAGCAGTCTTTGCCAAAATACTGACTGCTCTGATCGGGCAGAAGCTAAGCTAACTATCGATTGATCAATTAGCTAATCATAAATCTAATAAGAATCTGATCGGCACTGATCAGGATCTGATCAGATCACTTATCGGTTACCTCTATGTTTGAGTCGAACTTTTCGAATCGTAGTGATATCTTCTTGTTCTTCGTCCACTAGTTCCCGAGAGCTGCTTTCTTCTTCTTCCTCCAAAACAGCCTTCGATACGCCGGCGGCTGTGGATGAATGTAAAAGCTCCGTTTCCTGCTCGCCTTGCTCCGTGTTGATCTTGTGACAAACCTCGAACGCTTGGCCGATCGTGCGAACGATACGCATCGCTTGGCTCTGAAGAAGGAACAGCCGTTTTCTAGATGCGAAGAAAATGGGGCTCCCGAAAAGACGAAGCTTTTGAGGTGAAAAATGACACCGCCATCATTTTCTACATTCGAGAGACCCTTTCCCCAAACGCAATGCAATTTTAACCTTTTAACAACCTTTACCAATATGCGAAAGGTGATTTTAAAGATATAATGCCTAATTTGTGGAATTCGAAATTACAGATGCTGATTAGCTTGAGAACGAACTTAGCATTCATTTCATGCCGATCATTTGCATAAATCTATTTCGATACGTAAACAGAATTTGAAGCAAAATCGGGCAGGGCATTAGCCTGAGAAACCACGCCTCACGCCTTCATTGGCCAGTCCTAGAGGCGTACTGTAGCCGCTCCAATACTAAACGCGTAACTGCAATTCAGCTGATGGAAAAAGCCATCATAAATTAACGCAATTAGACCCCCCTCCAATCGGCGTCATTCGAATTTAAAATGGCGTCAATAATAATTCATCATTGATCCTAATCTAAAGCCGTTCTGATTGACGGCTACGAAAAAAAATCACTTCTACCCAATCTCGAAGAGAAGATTGACGTCAATGGAGGCAAAAAATAGACTAATATATATATATATTCGACTCGCGTGAAATTTTACCTCCAAATCTGGATTCTCTTCGATGCTAGTCGAGAAACGTCGTGCACTACCCCATTGCACGAATTTCGGTCTCGATACGCTGACCGTTTCCTCTTGGCCGCCTTCGCGTTTGGCCATAAGGCGAAGGTAATAAAAACGACTCGCATCCGTAGTCATTATTTTTGCATATGCAAAAATTCAAAAAATCAACCAATACGAAATCCCACGATCATAATGCGAAAAATCCAAGTGATCAATTTCTTTCGACCTGGGTTCGTGTGAAAAAATGCACTTTTTTGCACACACACAATGCCAAACACCTCCGAAAATCGAAAACGCGTGAAGGAAACGAATCGAGTGTCACCAAAATGCGAGAAACATCGTTCACGAATTTAGCATCCGATTCGAATCGTCAGCCAATCGGGCTGGAAAAGGCCGATTTCCATTAGCAAACCAAATCAGGCGAATCATGGTCCATCAATAACAGTCACATCCGAGGCAGGCTGAGCAAATGCACAAATGATCATCATCATCGTCGTAAATCCGGATAATCCGCTGGATATGATTCGTGATCATTCCAAATAGGCCATCAATCGATAATCCCGAACATGGGAATTCGAATCGAAGAAGGCCAAAAAGGCCTCCGGAGTTGGGAAATACGAGGGCCAAAAACGGGTGGGGATGGAGATCAGTGAATAGGATTTATTCGAATGATGAAGAAGGCTTCCTTCACGTCGTCGGCCGACTCCGGGTCTTAAACGCAGGGATTTTCGCACGGTTTCCTTGCCCCCGGAGGCGAGAGAGGGAAAAGCCCTGACGAAATTCCTTTTCCCATCGCGAAAGGCACCGGCATCCCAAACCCAAGGCTAGCCCATAGAACAAAAGGGTTTTTGAAACGCCATATGCTCTCCTCGGTGCTTAGCTTTCCAATCGAAAAGTCGCCCGAAGCGAGAGGGAAAAGCGTATATTTTAAAATTGTTTCACGTTTAGCATCTTATTACGTATATTCCTAGCTAAAGCTAACCGATGAGGTGTTTGGGGGGGTTCGATCTGAAAATTGGTGGCCTCTCTTTTCGAGGCTACGACTTTAGACGTCAGGTAAGAAAATACGTTCATCGTTTTACGTATTCGACACGAGCAATGACGCCAGTCTCCAGGTGAAATCTATGCAAAGACACGACGACTCCCGGAAGTCAACCAAATCAGCCGACTACTTTCGCCCGAACCAAACAGCTGTCCCCTTTCTTCCCCCCCCCCGGTTGGAAAAACGAAAACAGCCCATCAACCAGTGCTTATTCCAGAGATAAGGCATCGTTTTTCGTTGAGTGAGAGAAATGTCATCAAATGTGAAAATGCCAAGTGGAAGAACAGAAATAGCCCTGGTATTTCTCAATTAACGCCTTTAGAGTGGTTTTAAAGCATTCTTCCTCGCTCTCACCTTCTTCGAGCACTTTAGAACGTTGCATTTGAACGAATTAGCCGCACCGTCTCGAGCTATATAGCTGAATATTTGTAAATCCTGAGAATCGTGAGATACGTAAAACACCCTGAAAAAGTGGATATTGTTGGATTTGGACAAGTGAAAGAATGTGATTGATTGTACCTGTATATCGGGTGGCACATAACTAGCAATTCTGCTTCGTCCCAAACCCATTGGCTTTTCTGAAATAATATACGGATTTTATTGATCATGGATCAGGATGGTCATGCTTTGAATTTTTGTGTCCCCATCCATGTGGGCATTTCATGGGCAAATATTCATTGCCGTGCATAAATTGATGAGAGGCTGGCGATTGGTTATTCAGAGACATAAATTCAGCTGATCAGTGCCCTGATAAATTGCTGATCTGTTCCTGTTCAATTGCTGATCAGTACCTGATCAATTACTGATCGGTACCAGATCAATTACTGATCGGTACCTGATCAATTGCTGATCAGCACCCGACCACTTGCTGATCACTGATCAGATCAGCCTGCATATACCTTCTTTTTCTTCTGCAACGTAACTTTGATACCATCCACAGAGATTGTAATATCGACTTTCTTCTTCTTTATACCTCTTGCTTTGAATTCATACTATAAATCGATATATTGATCAGAAATTGCATGATGGAGAAAGTGAGATCAAAAACTCACTCTCACTCGTCGCATGGCAGCCACGATTTCAATACGACTTTGCGGCCTTGGGATTTCCATGCTTCCTATGTACTGAAAATTGCCCAATTTTAGTATGGGAAGTATCGATTGATTATCGTGATTTACATAAATGATTGATCAGCAAAGGGGTGGAAAATGGACTTGCATGAACTGATCAGTGTAATCAGCAAAATTTTCTGTCAGGATGCAAGTGATAGAATTTTGCAAACATTGGCATACTGTAACGTTCAAAAATGTACTGCTTACTGGGGGAGGGGGGGGGGAGCGGTTTCACCAGCATATTTCTACACATTTGCGATTTCCAAGTGATCAAAAGGTGATCACTGGACGCATCATCATCAATTTTATACGAAAAGTCTGCACATATCCTCTTTCCTGATCATTTTCCATGCAAAACTTCGCAAACATTTGTTTTGCGATTATACATAGATCATGCCCGATTTTCTCGAAAATGCATGTAAATCATCCTTTGTAAATTTACAAATTTGCTCATTTCCTTTATAGTACAAGTCTCAGTTTTTAGAAAAATATATGCACTTACAAATGTGCAGCACAATTAAAATTTTAGAAAAATATTTGCTGGTGAAACCGGCCAGGTGACTGGATTTCAAACATAAAATATTAAAGGTGCTAGTGCATTTTAAAAAATCATGCTCAGTGATACGATAAAAAATATTGGCTGATAATGCTAGCCTCCTATGACCTGTATCCCCAGCTCAACCAGGAATCCTAAATTTTTCTTATCACTGATCAGTGATAAATATTCACTACATTGCGTTTATACTTTTCATGCAGTCACAGACTATGCCATAATTTTCACATGCATTCTTTGCAATTTTCCGAAGGGATCGATGCATTCAGAAAATTTACAACCCCAAGTGGAATTTCATA